>JAFBJT010111350.1:21598-33794 GCA_016785325.1 Chascanopsetta lugubris | reverse complement strand
CACACACACACACACACACACACACACACACACACACACACACACACTTCAATAAAAGGTTGTCTCTTTGTATTTACATTATTTATCCACGGGTTGTCACCTCTGAGATTCAGATTGTTTTTCAGCCCCTCAGGCCACAACTGGGGGATTTCATTCATTTCAGCTTAAGGTGCAGGTGGTGATAAAGGTCCAGTGTTCCCTCCTATATCTTCTGCTGTCAATGTTTCATGCTCAATATAACCGGAGTCCAATGCTTTATTACATATATTCTTAATTTAGAATTAGAACATTGAGATACAGGATATGGATCTTGCCATCCATCCTTTGTCTTCTGTTGTGTGTATTATCCAGACATTTTCACATATTGTTTTATAAATAAATACTTGAAAAAGACCAAATATCAAAGATATTTGTGATATTTGAGCATAAATTATGATAATGATCATAATCTGTTGTATCCTACAGGACAAGGAATGCATTTAGAATCATGTATAAGATGGTTCACTCAACATTTGTGCAATAACTATTTCGTGCAATGGTCAATTTCAACATTAAAGTGTGTACGATTTGGTGACATCTAGTGGTGAAGTTGCATGTTGTAGCCATCACCTCACCTTCACCCTTCTGAGGGTCCAGGAGAACATGTGGTCGACTTCCGTTGTCATTAAAACTCAGAATATGTTTAGTATGTCCACTTTCAGCTACTGTAAAAACATGGCGGCCCCCATAGAGAGGACCTGCTCCTCATTTAAGTGGAATGGAAAAAACAATAGAGGTGATAAGGCAAATTAGGTGATTATAAATGCATGAAAATGTCAGTATGTCATTGTTTTGTAATATTTTTCAGAAGTGACAAAAATGAAAGAAAAATCGCACATATCGCCCCTTTAAATGAACACCTGATATGTTTTTAGACCCATGTGGCCTCCTTCCCCGTAGTCGTATGGGGAAATAAAGGGTAATAGGTGGATTCAGCCATTGGGGGATAAAGTGACTCAGTCCACTGTCCGTTTCAGCCCTTCACTCTCGCCTATCATTTTGTGTCTATTGACACAAACAGGCCTCGTCCCATCTCTAAAACTGCAGGGATCAGCATTCTCTGGCTCTTATTCCAGCTCTTATTCCATAGCGTATTCTTCTGTCACCCGCTGCTAACATGGTTTCTGTCTCGAATGAATCGACCTCTCGCCCATCTCACCTCAGGCGAGAGCTCTTCCTTTGCTGCTCCGATATCCCCTGTGAGCCATTGGAGGCCATTGAAGATTTCCCTTTAACCGGCCTGTCGTGCTCAGGTCACATTTGACCCATTTTCAGGTTTAGACGTGTGAAATATTCCATAAGTTCTATAGTAACCAAGGCTTAACAACGTGAAACAACCATTCTTTTTCCTTTTCATCTTTGTCAAGTAAACCGATAATAGTTGGTTAAAGCACACATGCATATAGGTAAATGACAGCCTTGTATATTGTAATTATTAGTATTTTAGATTTTGTCTTATTTATGTCTTCTTGTTTTTTTTATGTGCCGATTTGTTCTTGTTCAATAATTAAAAGAGAAATTGGCTTAAAAAACATCATGGCAGTCAGATGAAAAATTATAAAATGATAGAAATTTTGTTCGAAAATGTGTGTAATATGAACAAAAAATAGTTGAATTTGGAAAAAAAAAATGTGTGAGGGTGGATAGAGAAGTCAAGGATTGAACTCACAACCTCATGCATTCAAGGCATGTTGTATTCATCGCCTCGCCTCCACCCAAAGAACCAATAGTCGCCCTGGGCTGCCACTCAAGATCAAAAGATGCTTTGTCAGTCCAATCTGGGCTATTGTAAAAACATGGTGGGCCCTGTAGGGAGGACCCACTCCTGAAGGCTAATTTAAGGGTAATGTAAAAAGCAACTCAAACTACATTGAGGTGATAATACATATCATGATGTACGTCTATGATTGTTATGTAATCCTAATTTTACAAAAAACAAGGAACGAAAAAGGACCGAAAACGTACTCACTGCACCTTTAACGATAATAAAGTAAGTATAAAAGATAAAAGATAAATCAAGAGGGATAAAATGGTGTCCATGAGCTTTTCTACCCATCCATCCATCCATTTATCCATCCATCCATCCATCCATTTCAAACATACCAGGGGGCTTAGAGCCCTTTTCCAGGCATAGACCCACTAAGAGTGAGTGTGTGATCTCTGCTCTCTGTCAGTTGGGTCATGTGTTACATCCAACCTTTTATTCAGTCTTTAGAACATGAGGGGGGATTTTTTGCAAGGTTCATCCAAAGCCTTTCAATTCCTCGCCGCGCCCACTCGCCTCAGTCACTGCTGCCGCTTTCTTCAGGTCCCCGCTGCTGCTGCTGCTGCTGCTGCTGCTGCTGCTGCTGCTGCTGCTGCTGCTGCTGCTGCTGCTGCCGCGGTGTGAAGGTTCAGGTGTGGTGGCTCATTCTCACACCGTGTAAACACCAGGCTGCTGCTGTCCAGCTGCTTTGGCGTGTCACTGGGTGCTTTGGGGAGGGTGTCACAGGTGTCGTCCTCTCTTGGCACGGTTGTTACCAGTGCGCCAGACAGGTGGGAGTTGTCGCCGTCTCCCGCCTGTGTCCATACCGCTAAATTAGCTCAGGTTGCATAATGTTGAGCGCCGGTGACGGCCGCCGCCGCCGCCGCCGCCGCCGCCGATCTGAGTGAAGTGACACGTCGCCGGCACTTCAGCGTGACCGACTGCTATTGAAAGCTGAGGACCAAGCAGGCATGTTTATCCCCGTGTGCCGCAGCCCCTCCCTCTCTCCCTCCACGGTGACAGTTGAGTGTCGTGTGCTTAGAGTTGGCGGCGAGTCCGGCTGTGTCGAGTGTACGCCCCCGTCTGTCTTGTTATCCCTCCGGTACACGGCCGGGGGGCCTCCAAAGGAGGCGCGGCCGGCTCTGGCGTATTCAGGGTTCATGGCTCGTCTCTGGCCGCGCCCGTGTCACAACGGGGGAGCGCGGCGGGATCCATTACAGGGAAGCGGTGTGAAGCCGGTTTGAAGGTTACACAGCCAAACCCCGGGTTCTGTTGGAACAGACGTATCCCTCTAACCTCAAAGAGCCACATGCTTTTGAAGACGCTGATCAGAAGTGATTGGAGACGGCGCCGTGTGGGGTACCGGCGGATGTGCCGCGATTTGAAAAGAACATGCAAATGTGGCTTCTTATAGAGCTTCTTAAAGCAGATTCATACACTTGTTCTTATTGTGTGTGTGTGTGTGTGTGTGTGTGTGCAGCCTTCAATTGAACCACATGTCCTACATGTCTTCTCCCCTCATTTGCTGCAGACAAGTTAATAATGCCAGAACACAAGCAGGGATTTAAATATGCAGTATGGAAAACACCATGGTTTTTAAAGGTGCAGTGTCCCCTCTATGTATTAAAAACAGAAATACAAGAACATTTTATACAGAAATTTTTTTTAATGTATTATCACCTAGATGTATGATGCTTTTTTCCATTACCCTCAAATGAGCCCTTTAATGTCATTTTTACATGAGGAGCCGGCCCTCCCTATGGGGGCCGCCATGTTATTACAAAAGCCCAGGGTGGACGTACTGGACGTCTTTTGATCTTTAATGACAGCCGAGGGCTGCCATAGGTTCTCCTGCATGCTTGGATGGGAAGGATGAGATAATGGATATCATATTTTACTTCACCAGTACATGTCACCAAATCTTACACACTGCACCTTTAAATGTATTGTATTAGAAAGAAGCAACAAGGTCCAAAGTTCAACTGTGAATCAGCAAATGTCACCAAAATATCCCAAAAATAAATGAGGGTCTATTTGGCAAAAAAAAAAAAAATATATATATATATATACTCTTTGATTGTGAACTTGACATGTATGACCCATGTGATAAAATTATGACTTTGACCTAATTATGAAAAATGAGAAATCAAAAAATGAGCCAGCTTTGGCTCCTTTCGTTGATATGCAGCAGCCCCTGTGGCTCACTACCAGCCCAGATTTGCTGAACGGGAGTGGATCTTCCCAAAGTTCCACATTCCATGTAAGAGCAGATGTGGGGCAAACACATGGGGCCAAATCCACTTTGCTACTCATGTTCCAAGATGGAGTCCCGGGTTTAGCCAGGGCTGTGCTGAGTTTGCATGCTCTGCATGTGTCTCCATGAATTGGATTCCTCAGGCTGCAATGTCCTCCTCCCTCAGCCCAAAGACAAGTGGATTTGGGTTTTTGGTTCAACGCCTAAATGTGTGAATGCCTGTGGAATGGTTGCAAGTCTTCACATTCTGGCCCCTTTGATGGACTGGCAGCTGGGATTGGCTCGACCTTAAGGATGTTTTGAATGGACTCCATCGCAGGGGCGGAGCCAGGGGATGGCCAGTGGTGGCCACGGCCACCCAAAATTAAGATTTGTCCCAAGTTTGCATGGATTAAAAAGGCATGATTAAGACTTATGTCCATACCACATTAACAGGCATTAGGTGCATTGGGCCAGGAAAATATGCTAATGTGAAAACTCTTAAAGGTACAGTGTGTTTACATGAGGATGGGGGGGGGGGGTCCTCTCTATGGAGGCCGCCATGTTTTTTTAATAGTAAAAGTGGACGTACTGAATGTCTTTTGAGTTTTAATGACAACTGAAGTCTACTATAGGTTCCCCTGCATGCTCAGAAGGGTGAGGGCATACAACGTGCAACTTCACCTCTAGAGGTCACCAAATCTTACACACTGCACCTTTAGGCTGTACAAAAGCAAGAGTGTCTGTACAGCCTCCATGGGGAAGATCAATGCCCCACATCCACCACCATTCACTTCCTTTAATAGATCCATTCTCCTGCTCCCCTCAGAGGGATGAGCCGGAGGGATAATGGATGAATGGATGCGAGTGGAAATATTTACAGTGTTAAAGACAAAATATTCACACACACGATCGGTCAATGTTGGACATTTGAGGTGTATGAATCGAAGCTAACTGGTGTCCCCCTCCGTCACACACACCCTCCTGTCATTACCTCCCATTGCGGCCGAGCCAACACTGTTTAATGTATCCGTGTGTCTGCGGAGCTCCCGGGGGCTCGGGGGCGAGCACAGAGGCCATCACTTATTACTTGGATCCCATCAATGCCATGCACAATCGGGGGGGGGGGGGGGTTTAAAGGAAATGATTAATAACCTTAACAAATGTTGTATAATCCCCTCTTGCAATTACCTCTTCAGGGGCCGTGCCCTTCTGTAAATGTGGAAGCAGCCTTCCAAAGGATCTGAAGAAAGCAAACACGGAGCCTTTACACTTCATTATATCTGCGGAGACGTTACAATGAGAGGTCTGCAAACTGCATCCTTGCCTCCCCGGAGCACCGTGGAGAGGCTATTGCACAGGGACCGAGGGAGGTTTTGGCAAGAGGAAGGCGCTGTGTGCATTTATGGATTGGACATTAGATTCCATAACATTCGGATGGCGGTTTTCTTTATTGTTTCAACCTGATAAGTGCTTTTTCCAGACAGAAGGTTAATGCTTAAGGCCGTTTGGAAACGCAGCACAGATTCGCCTGCGAGATATACAACAGTATCTGGAGTGTGCCTGACCTGCTTCATCCCAGATTCATCCAGCAGCCTGTTCCCACCAGCTCGCAGTTGCCAAGATTCTCGCCCGAATACGAGCACGCATGCAGCGTAACCATATGCTTGAGGTGTCACGGGTCAGATTAGCCGAGATACACTCACCACATGCATGAATGAGCGTGTTCTTGCGAAAAAACAAAGGCCGCGCTCGAGGAATAAGGTTTAAACGTTGCAGCTTGATACAGCAGCTTTGACTTGTGTTGAAGCACATTGACAAACCGAGATAACTGACAGGGCTTTCACACTGGTCGGGAACCGGCAAGGTTCCAGTTCCCAAACCACGTTTGCCCCACGTTCAGGCCGGGGGAAAATACATCGGTTCGGAACCTGAAAGGTCGGTTCTGGGCGGAAACCGGAGAAATTGTGATTCTCCCGTGGGAACGGCGACATCATCAGTGGGCGTGTCATGTTATAGGTTATATCAGCATTTCCCCTTCCATTCTATAAGGGGGGCACCAAGGATCAAGTTAATCTTAATCGAGTAAATGTTCTATATAGAATCTTATCACATATCATTTAAGGTTATCTTTCCTATAGAGCAGGTCTTTCATTAAACAAAGTCAAATTAATTTATCTCATTCGCACTTAGGCACCTACGCACACACACAAACACAAACACACACACGCACACACACACTTCCTGTCCTTTCCCATGGAAACACTGTCTCTGTTTACTTCCACCTGTGTACCAAGGACTAACATTCCCCCTCTTTGGTTCCCTCCCAACTGGTTTGAACACGGGCCGGTTCGCGAGAAAGCACCATGGAGCCGGAGGCGGAGCCAGAAGCGTGCTGGCTCCCTGCCAGTGTGAAAGCCCCATGAGATAACCAACGAACATGCACACACAGTGGGCACCCAAGGTCTCTCCACGCCTTGTATGTGAAATCCACAAAGTTTGGAATTGACATCGCTCCCCATTCCAACTTCTTCGTGTCCAATCGTAAACAAGGCATAAATACACCAGGAGGGGGGTGGAAGCTAATTAGATCTGGTGGTGACAGGTGAATGCAGAATCGCATGTAGGGGGAAACACACCGGGGAAAGAACGGCGAGGGATCGGAAAATAGAAAGAAGTGCGGCTGCATGCCTCCATGACACGTCTGCACGCTGCGAGAACAACGAACAGCAGGGCCTCGGAAATAACCAACCACTGTGGCTCCGCGGCCAGGGACCATATCTATTACGGTGGAGCCCAGGTGATGGAGTCTGCTGCTGCTGCTGCTGCTGCTGCTGCCACGAATCCCCATTCAATTGAGGTCATTGGTGGCTGCATATGTGGACATTTAAAGGTGCACTGTGTAAGATTTGGTGACACCTGTCGGTGAGGTTGCATGTTGTATCCATCACCTCACCCTTTCCTTTGAAGCACGCAGGAGAGCCTGTGGTAAACAGAGCCCTCAGATGTCATTCAAGCTCAAAAGATGCTTGGTTCATCCGGTCTGCGCTGTTGCACATTTAAGATTATCGTGCGGCAACACGTGCACAAGGAAAGTTCGGAAACTCGGGCGTTGGCTGGATGAGACGGTGGAGCGGTTTTAAACAATGCTCAGAACCTCGAGCGCCGGCACCATTGCCACAACTCATGTTGATACACACGGCGTCCTTGGATTAAAGGATCTCGCAGTAAATTTAGAACGAGTCACAAAATCAGGGCCATCGTATTAATTCATGCTAAAAGTTTGGAAAAGAATGATCAAACAATCTCCGGCATGGTCACACTTTTCCCAGCCATTTTTTTTGTTTGTTTTTTTTTGTTTTTTTTACCAGACTTAGTGGTATTGTCTAAAGATCGTTTCCCAAGCATGTGTGTGTATGGCGCGTGTGTGTCTGTGTGTCTGCGCGTGCGTTTGTGTCTGCGTCTGTGCGCATTCAAGTGCGCCACACTAATATTGGGAGCTGTTCTTTTTGGAGAGCTGCCAATTGAGCGGCAGCCAACACAGCGCGGGGAAAGATGGAGAGAACAAAGTAAACAGGGTACATACACTGGAGAGAGCCGTGACGCCAGAGCTGTATCAGGACATACACTCGCAAACGTGCGCATGGAATCACACACGCGCACGCGTGTGCACGGCACCCTGCAAGCAAACAAGTCATTTCTTTTTACCCTTCATGCTCTCAAATACTGGAGGACGAGAGCTTCAGCATTGCGGCACCGCTGTTTTAAAAAAAGAAAAAGAAAAAAGCAACAGCAATTGATCCTTAACGGCTCCATTTTGTGAAGTGCACCTCTCAGCTGTCTGTCAAGCAAAAGTGAATCCGAGCCTGATTCGTCGCATGATCAGGACAATTGTAAATACGAGCCAGCCAATGCTACACGTGTGAATGACGGCAAATAGCGACGGCTGCAATTATAAGCACACCTGTCAACCCGTGAAAGCAGCAGCGGCGGCAGCGGCGGCAGCCAACAGATAGATCCGAGATCTGCAGGTTTACCCACGGAACTGACAAGAACTTAAAACAGCGAGTATAGATCAGAGGCGCCATGTCAGACAGGTACATTGAATGGGTTTAGCATGAAAGAGTATCTGTGACACGGCACATAAAAAAACATAAGAGGCAATCAGTCACTGAGCAGCAGGTGGTAAAAGGGAGGGGGGGTGGGGGGGGGGGGGGGGGGGGGGGTGGGGGGGGGGGGGGGGGGGGCTGTGGCGACCACATAGGAGAAGAGACGGATCAATCTGCTCTGGAGCAAAACGACATGGAAGAGGAGAGGAGGGGCAGAGATGAAGAGCTGGAGGCGGCTGATGAACCTGTTGGATTCTCGTATATTCGGGGATGAAGAATGATGTGGACTTCTGAGACGTGAAATTGGCATTTGCTTTTCAAATATAATCAAATGTAGCGGGATACTTGATTTACAATGACCAGGAAATCTCCCAACCACTCAGGTTGACCTCCGCACGTAACACACAAGATATGATGCTGATTTGATTACAGCGCATCAGCACCAGCATGGGCCCATACCACCAAACACTCATCAACCTCATTGTGCATCCAAGTTGATATCTTTAATCATGCTTAAAGGTGCAGTGTGTAAGATTTGGTGACCTCTGGTGTTGAAGTTGCTTGTTGTATCCATCACCTCACCCTCACCCTTCTGAGCATGAAGGAGAAGTTACGGTCGACCTCAGTTGTCATTGAAACTCAAAACCTGTCTGGTACATCCATGTTTACTACTGTCAAAACATGGCGGCGCACATGTTTGTGCTCTCACATACACTCCCATGTGGATATTTGCCCTGCGCTCCGTCCATGTCTGACGCCATCTCTGAAGAAAACGCTGTGGGAATTAAGGTGGAATTTCTTATTTTTTATTTTTTTTGCTCTCGCTTCCAAACTGCCTGTGGAATTCAACATGTGCTCTATGTTGGCAGACATCATTTCTGACCAAGGCCTTTGTGCACACCCGTGGTTATCTGCTCTTCCAGAAACCAAACCAGGACCAGACATCCTTGTTTCTGGGAACCGACCCAAAGTGCCTTGTGTCTCGAGTCCATCCTCGGGCTTCCTTCTCAGTGGGTGGCAAAGATTATTGTTTCCACTACATTTGCACTGGCTGACACTAGGTGGCACTTTCCTGAATACGAAAGAGTCTTCCATCACATGTTTTCTGCATAAATCAGGGGAAATGAAAGATAAGCAGCCCAAGTGGGAAATGTCGCATGGTTATAGGTGATAGTTTTCATTTCCATTTTCCTCAATTTTCAGAGTCAACATCGATTGTATTCCTCCTTAGCAACACATCCCGCTCCTTTAATTGCTACTCGAGGATCCTCTTTTCTCTCCCCTTGGCACCTGATAATGTCACTGTGACAGTTTGCTGTTTGATTTCTATGAATTGCTTCAGCGTGATTGACAGCTTGACGGGCCCTGTAATTGGCTGTGCCTGGTCTGTTCAGTCACCAAGTAAATAATAGGGACGCTGATGGGAGACCAGGGCCTTTTCATGTCTATTCATAATGGAAGCACGGCATTTTTATCACTCACAGACGTTTTCTGGATTAAGCTTCATTAAGTTTGAATTTGTGATTTTTTTCAATGATTCAGGCACCAACATGCGCGTAAACAGAAGGCACAACTATTTGCACACGGCCACAGACGACACCTGTGTGACCGTATGTGAAAGAGCAATACATGGAAGTAGAGCTGAAACGATTAATCGATTAATCGACTCTAATTGATTCTAAAAATTGCTCGATTACAAAATCCCTGAATCAAATGATCAAATCTTTTTTTGCATGTTCTGCTATAACTGTTTATGTTTTAAGAACCGACGAAACATAAGCTGCTTCTCATTCACAAACACTCATAAGATGCGCACGAGCCCAGATACGCACGCATGCACGCGCACACACACACACACACACGCACACAGGCTTCCCAGTTATGATCCCTATGGGCCGACTAGACATGAAATGATCAGGTGATAAGTCGGAAAATGATCATTTTGTCATTTCTTCTCACATTTGGACAATTTTTGCGCCTATTCAAATGATCGTTTAATCAAATCAAATTGAAGAAATGTACCGATAGATTAATCGATTACCGAAGTAATCGTTAGCTGCAGTTCTACGTGGAAGAATTACAACTGGGACTACACAATTCTACCACATGATTTGTATTTGCTAAAAAGCTTATTTTCAAATCCAATGTATAAATCCCATTGACTTGTTGGCCGAGTGTGACGACAACTCCTTTTGACACTTCATTCACTGACTAATGGCTTCACACTTGGGAATTTATCGAAATAATAAAACAGCAATAGCAACACACAGAGGACATAATGTAAAGGATGGCAGCAAAGAATTCAGTGTGTGCAGAAAGCATCGTCTCCTCGGAGACCGACGCCGGCATACATGGATATCGATGGGCCATCGGCAATGAATGAATGTTATGGATGCGCTTTCAGAGGAGGAATCCTACCTTTAAGACTGGTCTTTGAAACATGTTTTATTATTATTGTAGTGCTCAACCACCCTTTAATTGCATGGTTAATCAAAAGCCAAATGTTTCCTCCAAGGCGGCTAAAGACTGTGGGATGCGGCGCAGGATGTGTGTGTGAACGATATAGAATATTAATGACGGATTGGCATGAAAGTGTGAGAAGCGGATCCAATTTCATGGATGTATCACTCGAGAAATGCCGGGGTATGTCTGGCTGATCAGTCTCTATTATTGGGCTGAAGGAAAACGACTTTATTTCTAATAAACTCAAATGTGGATTAGACACAGCAGAATGGATCATATTGTGTCGGCTTTGTGCAGAAGTAATGAAAGTGTATTCAGTCAGAGAGGGGGAATGTAAACAGAGGAACTGACTTTGAGAAGTATTTCCTAGGACGAGCGACGTAACTTACAAGATCGTGTTGTGCGACTGATCGTCTTCTCCTCCGTTTAAAAAAACTGTTTCAGCATAAATTTGCATGGAGCGAGCTCTGAGTCACGCCGCTCCCCGTTATCCATCTCAGGAGTTAAGGAGGCTACATTAACTATTATGTCAGATCATCAAATCTTCCATCGCTTCTTATAATGGTCCCGCGTTATCGTCTTAATCAATCACAGCGAGGTGAAAGTGCTGGAGTTACTTCAGGTGATGCCCTCAAAACGTTTTCCATCAAAGTCTGCACTTGAACAACGGTAAGTGCCATTGAGACAAATAAAGTTGCATCACATGTTTTCACAGGACTCCGTATATAATCTATATTTGTTTTTATCCAATCACATCGCGCCATGTTTTGACATTGTTTGTCATCGTAGAGACTAAGGTGCCTTTATAAATGTGCGTTGTCACTCAAAAATACTGGTAGTCGTTCCACCGTGAACAGATTAATCCGATCAGAAACTGGGTCGACACCCTCTAGTGTGTCAATGATGTAATAGCAGAGCCACTCACACTCATTGGAGAGAAGACAGTATTTTGACCATCATTTCAATTGCATTGTCAATAAACGAATATGTCCATTGGTATGAACCATTTAGCCTAAATCAGAGAAACAAATATATATATATATATTGGATATCAATTTGAATCCTAAGTTGGGTGTATTGTTACATCCTGAGTGTTTAGCATTGTTTTTCAGCCATGTGTTGACAAGGGGAGGATGTGACTGTGTAACCTGCCATCAGAGAGGTAGGGAGAGTGATTGAACATTAGAGACACACATAAACAGCAGGTTGTCCAGAGAATCAATGAGACCTGATTTGCATCCAATCACAGAACAGAAAAACATATTCCAATGCCAGATGTAGATGGAGGCCAGGTGTGTGCAAACTACTTTGGATGAGTCGCTTTGTTTTCACTATTTTACTTTATTTTCTTCAAATCATCAGCTAATGCATTCTCTATGTTTTCGGGCCAGCAACTTTCCTTTATCTTGAACACGTACGTCTCTGTCTTTGGCACTCTTCCTGTTGGATTCATTCTCTTTTTTTTTATTTGCATATATTGGATCTTTACACTCAGGGGCTCCCAAACATCACTGGCTTTAATTCATTTACTTTATCACATATTGTTTGATAGCGGTAAAGTTTTAGGAGTAACTCTGCAAAGGAAGAAACCACATGGGTTTAAAAAAA
>JAFBJT010111350.1:9875-20190 GCA_016785325.1 Chascanopsetta lugubris | reverse complement strand
AAAAAGACTTTTTCTCATGACTGAGCTCGGCAGCAACAACGCAGGCTCCTCCCGACAGAGGCCAATGGAATCACAGAAACCCACTTATTCACTCCACGTTGAAAAATACGGAGAAATGGAGAAAAGGATGAGATTTCACGATTCACAATTGAGACGTGTGAGCGGTTTGGTGAGTCGAGTCAAATCCGCTGCGCTCGGTGGAGCTCGGAAACTCCCGATGCCAAATGTTTATTATTACCCACTTTGCAGTGCTGCTGCCTGCAGGCGAGAAGCTCCGGCAGTGACCTCTGGCCCCCTGAAGCTCCACTTCCTCCCTCCTCCATACCTTCTCTCTCTCTCTCTCTCTCTCTCTCTCTCTCTCTCTCTCTCTCTCTCCCCCCTCTCCCCCTCTCCTCTCTCTCTCTCTTTGGCTGTGCGGCAGCGGAGGGTGGAGGTGATCCGTGTCGGTAGTGTCGTTGGCCCCGGGCTCAGCTTGCCTGCTGCTCCAGCCTCTCTCCGGTGGAGCTGGTGGTGACGTCTGTGATGTGGGGCAGGTTTGTGCTTTCTGAATCCCCTGCATGTGACGTATGAGGATTAGATGGCCAGTGCCCACCCTTCACTGTTCAATAGCAGCAGCAGCAGCAGCAGCAGCAGCAGCTGTGAGAGGATAACATGCTGTGCTGCTGAATACAGACCATTTGGGATGTGATCATGCAGTAATGCAATGGGGGTAAACGCATGGAAATATCAATTGAAGGTTATTTTCTGTGATATAATATATATATATATATATATATATATACCAAAAGATTCACAAGTCATAACTACAGTGGCTCAGAGGGTCAATGGAAACACCAAAGCACCACAGATCATCACAAAACACTGTGTCTTGCAAAAACGTGACTCGTCACAAAACATGACATTTCATAAAAACTCTACATTTCATGAAACGCCGCATTTCACAAGACACAGTTCTGCCAAATTACAAAAAAACAACCACAATCTTTGAAATGTTGCATTGTGCAATATATTGTTTTGTGAAATGTTATATTTTTTTTTAGATATTTCAGTGTTTAGTGACATTTTTGTGGGGTGGGATGTTTTTGAATTATTCTTGTTTTTATGGCATGTTGTCGTACGCTGACTTTCAGGGCCACCATAAGACTCTGTGCACTGAAGTGCTACAACACTTAACATCAGAAAACTATACCCTGTCAACAGACAAACACAAAGTGCAGCGCAACAGAAGTTTATTAACTGTCTCATCAAATGAGGACCAAGGGTAAAAAATCAAGAATGTAACCAGAGGCCAATTACCAACAATCAGAATCATCAATATTAACCAACAACATGACAAACCGTAAGACTTTGTATTTCATGTAAACTCATGTTGCATTTGTAATAAATTAAAACAAAATTATGTCAAGGATCATTTACAAGCTTTTTTAGAAAACCATACATCTCAAGGTTTCCCAGATAAGAGCCAGCCGATTCAGCAGTTACGGACAAAATGGATGAGGAACCGATGCTCTTGTCAAAGTCACAAAGAATCAATAACTGCGTGTTATCCTCACTGTGTTTTCTCAGTACACAAGAACGATAATCAATACTTGTACAACACATGATATTTGAGTTATTGACTGTAATCATTATGCTATCATGACAAATGCTGTCTTATTGGTCGTTGTCCAGGTCTCTCATGGAGAATCTCAATTCAACTGATAAATAAAAGGTTCAATGAAATAAATATTCAAGCTTTTCCACACGACTGCAGACAGGAATGATCAAATAAATATATTGCAGGATAAATACTTGTGACCGAGAGCATGATGCTGCCCGAGCTAGAGCAGTGTATCAGTGAGTGATGACGATGATGCAACAAAACAAGCAGCATGTGTCCACACCTCTGCAGGTCTGTTCTAATAAGGCTGATGCGACGCCAGTTGGCTAAACGTGGATGATCTTTGGCTTCTCGCTGAGGTCCAGGGGCTGTTGAACTCCGGCGAGCTGCAGCAGCCAGGTGATGGGCATGTGGTCCAGCCGGTTCATGTCAAAGTGGACAAAGTGGACTTGAGAGCCTGTGGAGAGGAGAGAAAGAGAGAGAGAGAGAGTAAGAGAAAGAGTGGAGGTGGAGCTGGAGCCCTCTGGTGGCCGAATGGATACAGTGCATGCGAAAAGCTTTGGTTGCACATGATGTACATACACCCCATCCCTCTGGCTTTTTCTCAAACAGGCTAGTGAAATGAAAATGACTCTTTAATACGGGAACGTCTGATTAGAGGCTGTGGTGCCCCAATAACAAAGTTAGAATAACATACAATATTCAGTTTAAACAACAACAACAGTAAACAGCAACAACTCTATACACAACACTACATCAAAACACCTACTACTCCACCTGCTGCCGTCTGGCCCCAGATGGCTGTAGGTTCAGGTGGTGGTTATGTGGGTGTGTGATGTCCTGTGCTACTGTCAATGCAAAACTGCAGCCCAGGGGCCAACAGTGGCCCATGTTCCATTTTTTTTAATTGGTTCGCAGCAAATTCTAAAAAATATAATGGAATGTGGCCCACACATGAAACTCGCGCTCGACTGTACTACATTATTGGTTTTAACATGAGGTGGAGCGACTGCTTCATTGAAGACGGTGATGCACGGTTGGGGGACTGACAAGGGGCGTGACTTAAAGTCTAGTTATGAACATAACATCGACATTTTTAAAAACAAGTGAATTACATAAAACAAATGTAAGAATCATCAACTGTTCTACAGCTGGAGGAGGCGAGGGACAACATAATGTCCTTTGCAGTTCACTGATTTCAGAAAGTCTTTCATTGGAGGATGTTGTTTCTCATCCAGGGTGACTCCTGTAGGTGTCTGAAGTTAGAAGCCTGATTGCTGATTAGACCGTGAGGCTGGAGTGGCTCTATTGAACAGAAAAACACACTGTACCTGGGCCTGCAATGATGGCTCCACCTTGCTGATGTAGGTCACCTTGAAAGTCAAAGACGGGGCTCATCATGGCCCTCCAGATGCTCTTCATTTGCCCCATGAAAACACCAGACTTCACGTGGGGACTGGGATTGGCTGGGGGGACAGGAAGTGGACACGAACACATGTATCGATTCATTTTTATCATCTCTAATTGGCTCATTCCGTCCCCGTGTGTTGCTACTGGATTTACCCGAGTCTGTAAATGTCTCCTCTCTCTTCATACCAAGCTTCTGATAAATGCGCCTCTCTGGGTCCACGTAAATTTCATAAGGATAACCGGTCAGCGAGCAGAACGGCTGCATGAAAGAGAGAGAGACAGGAGAGGCGTGTTCATTTCCAATCCATTATGAATACAGCTGAATATATTTCAGAATGAACGGACAAAAACAGCTCAGCCACATTCCGTGCAGTGCTGTATGAGGGTGGGGCGTGACCCTGGGGGGAAGCCATAGATGTTTGGTGAGGATCCAGATCAGGGAAGGATCCAGGACATGTCTCCGCTCGGTCTTGAGAAAGACTTTGCTATTCAACGTTTTTTGTTGATTTTTCATCAATAATTCAAGGTCTTGACTGCATAAATCTGCCATGTTGAAGGGACCGGTATTCATGAGTGTGTCATTTGGTGCAGATCCAAATGGAAATCTGGATCTAATGAATTCCAGTGAGGTTTGGCCTTGGCAGATGTACGCATGTATGCGTTTCACCAAGTGCTGATTTAGTTGTTTCTCATCCAAAAATCAGGGTGTAGAAAAATGTTTACACCATAATGTTATAATGTGCAGTTTCACAACATAACAGATTCAGCATGACGGCAACAAGGTGACTTTTGTATCAGTAACAGATTAATTACCTCTATGTGATGGTGGGAGGACTGACCAATCACAATCAGCCTGATGTCAGCATCCTGCAACAACACAATGTGAAAATCCAATTGAAAAACATATGCACTCTTGGGTGAAACAATGTTTATACAAGTTAAATATTGCAATAAATAAATGAATAAAATAAAAACTATCCGATTACATTGGCTTTCTATACCAATATACTACAAAATAAAATACATAACAGCCATGATTATAATTATTAATGGATGGATGGATGGAGCATAGATGGATAGATAGATAGATAGATAGATAAACAGATATTCAAAGTTGTGCTGGAGGACATATACATCTTATATAATCTAAATAACATCCCTGTGACAGTATAAAAGGCATAAGTTGTATTTACACTGAATCAACAGTGCAGGTGTACCTAATAAAAAGGGTGTACATTTGCATAAGTGATGTCATTCTCAGTACAGCTCTTACCTCTAGTACTTCTCTGGGTATTTTGCTCAGATCGTCCACATACTCTTTGCAGCTGTAGCACAAGAAGTTCTGCAGACACACACACACACACACACACACACACACACACACAGAGTACAGCAGCACGTGCTACATGTCAACACGCAATAGTATTATGAGATACTGCCAAGTCATTAAAAAAACCCTCTTATCTTGCTACTATTTATCTTTCTGTCGTCACCTATGTGATCTGTCCATCCCTCAACGTCCATCCTATAGCATGGCGGTGTTTGGGTCAACTGTGTCCAGTGGTCTCACCTGTTGTCTACTCAAAACAAACGACCCACGCCTCTCCCTCTCTCTCTTTCTCTCTCTCTCTCTCTCGCTCTCCGCGTGACGTCATCACTGTGTGTACACAATGAACCTACGGCTTCATCAATGGGTCAGATAATGACGGAATGCTCCCCCCCTACCCGCACGAACACAATGACGGCCCTCCTGTCCTGGTGTAACCTCTTGAAGGCAGTGGAGGCTCCGTGTCTGTCATAAACCAAACAGTCCTCCACCTCTTCCAGACGAACGTCGACGCACCGGCTCCATGTTTCCTCGTTCCCTCGAGTTACTTGTCGCGTAACTGGCGAAACTTCCTCGGCCATTTTTCTTTTCTCTGGCTGACGCTTCCTGAACTCTCGGCACTATTTTTGGGTGCAGCCAGGAGGAGCCTGAGGTGGAAACACACACCCATGGGCTTTAAGTGTGTGTGTGTGTGTGTGTGTGTGTGTGTATGTGTGTGTGCACTGAGCCGGCTCTTGCCATTTTGGTGCCCTAACCCGCCACCCCCAAACATGAATTAAGACAACAGGGCCATGTCAATCACATGATGAGAAACAACAGGTGTGTGTGTGTGTTAATTTTTTTTTTCTGTATTTGTTCATTTTTTTTATTTTCAAGATTGAGCAAGAGGAAAGGGCATCAGTCAGTGAGAGAAATTAATACTATTATTTATTTTATTGTATTTCTTTTTTAAATTGTTTTTGTAGCAGCGCCCTACTCCAGCAGGTGGCACCCTAGGCAATCACCTATATGAGCTAGTAGGTAGTCTCTCTCTCTCTCTCTCTCTCTCTCTCTCTCTCTCTCTCTCTCTCTCTCTCTCTCTCTCTCTCTCTCTCTCTCTCTCACACACACGCACACACACGCACACACACACACACATACACTGTGTGTGTGAAGGTGTTATAAGTGTACTTGTACCTATTTTTTTGGTTTTCAAAATACCTTTAATGTGTCTTTTACAGAACAAGACCAACAATGTGTCACAAGCAAAACAAACAAATAAACTCATTCATCCAACAAAACAGAGAGACCACTGTTGGGACATTTTTGAAAAATTGGGTCATGTTCTACGGGTCCATCCTTTTTAACATAAGCTATATAAAGGAGAAGACTTAGTTAAAGGGTTAGAGTCAGAATAAGGGGTATGGTTGGGGTCACCCTCATTAGCATCCCCTCGTGATGTGTATTCTGACTCTTGTTAGTAAACATGTTGAACTGCACTCATCATTATCATTTAAATCTTGTTGATAATCATCTTGAGTTTTTTTCATAAACATATCAAATCATGTTAATTCACACATTTAATCTTGCTAACAAACATGTAGAATCCTGTCTTCAAATTTGAATAGTTTTCATTAAATTGAAAGTCGAATCGCGAATCGCGCTCGTCGGCTTCCGTCGTGTAGCTCTCGGGTGCGGAAGTGTTGTCCTCCACAGCAGCGGCAGCAGTAGCAGCAGCAGCAGTAGTAGCTGCAGAGCCACAGCCTTGCTGGTTCTCTCGCAGCCTTTCCCCACCCCCCTCCCCTCCGTGTCCGTGTGTCTCCTGCCGGGACCCGCCAGCTCCTCTCGGCCGTGCAGCGGAGCAGTAGTATGCGAGCACCGTCCGGCGTGTGGGAGCACCGTGTGAAGTGGTGAGACTTGTTTTCATGTTGGAGCTACAGCTAAGTTAGCATCCAGTGATGGGGAGCACAGCTAGCCTGACAACCACAGAGCCGACCCCGGGTTGGCGACGGAACCTGGTTTCCCTGGATTTCACGTAGAAATACGATGCCGGGACACATGTAACACACAAACATGGCGACAGTTATAGTGCAACACAACAGCTACGTGTATACTGTTTGTGTGTATGTCTCTTTCTCTCTCTCTCTCTCTGTGTGTGAGTGTGCTACTCGGATGACCACCTGTTCACTGTTTACATCTTTCTTTCCATTACATTCATACCTGGTGTTGCCTCGATGCTGTACAGTAACACAGTTCTTGTCATGGTATTGGTGTGGTAGTGTGATGTGGGACTGTATGTGCTTTGTTGAGTGACACTGAATGAGATGAGAAAAGAAAGGTGAAATAATCTGAGCCACAGTTCACCTATGTTGTGGATACTTGAATGAAATTGAGTGATGGAACGATGATACATATTAGTCAGTCACGTTAAGGGTCACTGGAAAGTCCCAGTTTGATGCTGGATTGTTTGAATTTAAAGGCACAGTGTGTAGGATTTAGTGTCAACTTGTGGTGGAGTTGCGTGTTTCTCATGAACCTCAGTTGCCATGTATTAAAATAGATAGCTGTTTAATTTGTTCATTCTGGGCTTCTTTACAAAATGGTGGTTCAAGTATCGTGTTTTGCTATAATTTGACATCAGTTTTCCCTTTTAGTTGAATACTACTCGCTCTTCCCTTAAGGGTTTTGCTTTGCATGTGTGTTCACCCATAAGTTGCTCCCTCTCATGCTTATGTGTTAACACTGCTGGATGCTAACGCTGTAAAATGATCAATTTTTTTCATGAAGACTGAAGTTAAATGACATTGAAACTTTGTCCTTTTCTGCTGGAAGTTTCCATGTCACATTAATGTAATTTGGTTTTCAACATGATTGCATAGATGCTTATGAGCATCTACTGATCGCCACCGACTCCAACATCAATAACCAGCCCTGTATTTTTTTACAACAGTTATCTATAGAGAATTTTATTTTACCTTTCTTCTTATTTTCATCGTGTTGTTGCAGAGTTTCCGTGAATCATCTATATGGGCCATCTTCTCTCGAAAAATGGTTACCGCCTGAAGAAGAGGACACGCAAGTTGCACCACCGAAAGAAGAAGAAGAGGAACTGCTTCCTGCAGGGCCCTTGTATGCTGTGCTTCATCGTCCACGGCAACAGCAGCAGTCTCGACGACGACAACAACCACCTGGAGGTCGGCGTCAACGGCAGCGGGTGCCGCCACAACAGCATCACCGGAATCAGCGTCCCCGGCGTGGGCGGAGTTGGCATCGGAGCGGTCGCCGCCTCGAAGCTCGCCGAGCGATACGCAACACTCGCCTCACCCGAGGACTGCTCCAAGTTTCTCCTGTCGCCAAGGGAACTGTCTCTGTGGGAGGGCCAGGGGAGGAGCCTGCTGTCGGCTGTTCCCGCGAAGCTGATTCCACCGTCGGCGCTGTTTCGAACCGCTGGGGTGACCGTGACCGTTCCGTTACCTGTGCCTGTGTCTGGCTGCACCAGTGACTACACGGAGATGGTAGGGGACTGGAGACATGCTGCACAAACATACCGATATATATACCTGTGCTCCCAAAGTCATGATTAAGTTTCCAAAGTTCCAATTATATTTTTCTACAAGAATCGAACCATCGGGGTCGTGTAATTGTTCTGTCTGGCTCTGTCCTCGTTTACATATTTTAGAATGAGAGGGATCAACTCTTTAAAGGATCTTTAAACGACTGCTGCCATATTCCTGAAAACTCAGGGATTGAGTTTTGCTGTGGACAGTCAGACAGTTTTTGAAACGTTGGAAACAATGACACAGTTCTGATGAGTTTAAATCAGTCATGGCTTGACCACAAGGGATTACTCTCAGTAACGGTATCACCTGGCCTGTGGTCCAAGAAAATAACTTTCTTATCTTACCTAGTGTGATTCCTTTTTTTTTTGTAACATAAACAAACACTTGGAAGTGGATGATCTGCTTCCTGTTCACACCTGCAGGCACATGACCAGTTTGAGTGTTAAACGTCATGTGAAATGTTTTTGAGGAAACTGATTTCTTATGTGGAGATACATTTTCCATTATTCAAAACGAAAAGAAATAGAATAATATTTTAGTACGCTATCATGCTTTTCAGTAATCTGATTACAGTTAGTAATAAACGAGTCTGTCCTGCAATGGGAAGGTGTTTATCAGCTTCTGATTTTTATTATTATTACAGGGGAAGACAACGCAAAGGTCTACCACGGATGTATGCGTCCATGGGACGGACATGCTAATTTATTCTCCATGTACTGTTCTGTCCATTAAGCACGTTATTAACCACTACTTTAGGACATCATATTATTTTTTTTACTATTTGACTTAGCAAAATGTAAGAATTTTTTTTCTTATCAATCTTAGAAGCACAGAAAAAGTGGAGTGTTTGTGATGTCAAACTTGACACACTGGTAAAAAAAACACACCTTAAAGTGGACAAACCACCGGAAGTGGGAAAGATGTGGAGTGCTGTTTTCAGCAGGTTCGCCTTGGCACCAAACTTTGCTCCTGTTACACCACATCATTTTATTGGGACAGAGACTCAAGTTGTAATTGTTGCACTTACTGTGCAAAACCCTGTTCTTCCATTGTTTAGGTGCTGTAAAGTGTCTTCACATTGTAATGACCAACTTCACAGTTTAACCTGTTGTGTGTGTGTGTGTGTGTGTGTGTGTGTGTGTGTGTGTGTGTGAGTGTAGGTGTGCAAGAGGAAGTGCTCAGAGGTGCAGAGGTGCACCCCCTGCAAACAGCCGCGCTGTGCCTTCGCCGCCCCAGATGGAGTGCTGGAAAATGGTGGAGTGGGAGGAGGAGGAGGCGGAGCCGGAGGAGGAGGAGAGACCTCCTCAAACTCTGACACTGGCCACTGTCACCTTCCCCTAAGTCCACTTCCTTCCTCCTCTGCATCCCCCTCTGCTTCCTCCTCCTCCTCCGCCTCCTCCGCCGCCTCCTCCTCCTCCTCCTCTTCCTCCCCACCTGGTGACGGCTGCAGTGGGTTGGATGTCCAAGCTGATTTGCCGGACATTGCGGACATGCCCCCCTGCTGCCTGTATCATTACAATGAAAGCCAGGCCAGAACTTCTGACGCTGCTGACCACTTAAGTATCAACCACCTGCCTTCCTCCATCCTTCTCAAGGTGAGAGTTTACCCTGAAATAAGTTAAAGGTGCAGTGTGTAAGATTTGGTGACATCTAGTGGTGAGGCTGCATGTTGTATCCACCTCACCCTCGTCCTTTTGAGCATGAAGGAGAACCTGTGGTAAACCCCAGGTGTCATTAAAACTCAAAAGATGTTAAGTATGTCTACTCTGGGCTACTGTAAAAGTCAGTATGTAATTGGTTTCATTTTGTCCTGCAAATAGCGGTGACAGAAATGACCAAAATATTCCACACTGCACCTTTTAATCATAATCTTTTTTTTTTCCACAAAATCACCTTAGTGCCCAGAATTTGTTGTTATATTTGTTGTATTTGTAAACACATCAATTAAAGATGGCTCCTCCCCCTTTGCCCAACAATAACAACAATAACAACAACTGGGACACTATTGTAGGAAAGTTACACATATATTTGCATGAGTCTACACATTATTCTTGGAATATTGCACATGATACCTTGAACTGATTTTTTGTTTTTTGAATTGAATTGAAATACTTTATTTACTTTATTTAATCCCTTGGGAAATTGTTTGTGTGTTTGTGTGTTTAACTGATTGTGTTCTCATGCTTCCTTCTCAGGTGCTCTCCCACTTGACGGTGAAGGAGCGCTGTCTGTGTGCCTCTCTGGTTTGTAAATACTGGAGGGACCTCTGCTTGGATTTCCAGTTTTGGAAGCAAATCGACCTCAGTGGCCTACAACAAGTGAGCACATGGAGGGGGGTGGAGGGGGGGGGACAGGGGATTTATCAACCGCCTCTATCCTCCATGGGATTTGTTTGTATTTATCAGTCCATTCATAGACACAGTTCTGGGGGAATGAGTC
>JAFBJT010111348.1:32920-54582 GCA_016785325.1 Chascanopsetta lugubris | reverse complement strand
TCTCTCTCTCTCTCTCTCTCTCTCTCTCTCTCTCTCTCTCTCTCTCCCTCTCTCTCTCTATGTCTCACTAAGTGTGTGTGAGACAGACAGACAGACAGATAGACAGACAGACAGACAGACAGACAGACAGACAGACAGACAGACAGTGAGACAGTTGTCCAGTTGTTGTGTTGTCCCAGAGATGGATCCCTGGGCCATCTGACACCTCTTCCTGTTTGGACATCAGGCCCCCGAGGACACACACAGCTGGGGACGGGACAAAGTTAGCTCCCTCTTTCCCTTCACACACACACACACACACACACACACACACACACACACACACACACACACACACACACACACACACACGCACACACACACACAGCATTGTCTGTAAGGTTCCATCTATCAGCCTTGTTGTTGACACATTCTCCTTTTTATGTGTGACCAGCAGCACATGGTCACATGAAGGATCCAACACCAGCTGTGAGACACACACACACACACACACACACACACACACACACACACAGAGGAGCATCTGTGTGTGTGTGTGTGAGTGTGTGTGCATGTTCTTGTCACTTTAGTCAGAGACAAACAAGTTTCCTGTGACATCACCTTGTCATCGACATGAAACAACTGTATCCAGAGAATGACTTTGACACAAGGAAGAAGAAAAAAGAGAAAGTAACAAATGCGACTAAAAGAACAGCTGGATCTCCAACTGTCACAAAGACAACAACATAGCAAGGTCTCACACCTGCTCCTTTGGAACATTCAGATTCAAATGAGAGAGTTTTCCTTGTTATGATCCTCGGTTAATTTTAGTTTGGGAGGTGAGATCAAAGAAATCAAAGATATCTCCAACATTGTTGATAGGAACAGAAATGGTGGTGAGGACTTTAAATAAAGGGCTGGATCGAAGCCAAACTCATGACCCACCCCTCGTTTGGGGGGAATTCTTGAAATGAGAGTCACTACTGCAAAACGATGACAGTTTCAGATGTTTGTGATTCTCAACTGGTGGGTCGTGAGCCAAAAGTGGGTCACAGACTCTTCCTCAGCGGGTCGCACGCCTTTGACAGGGAAAGAAAGTTACGGGGAGGAAAAAAACCCTGTGCTTTTATTTTGAAGAGGTTTTTTTAAATGCCGTTAAGGAGTGTTGTCGATTCACACTCCTCAACAGTTGGTGGCGATGATGCCCTGTAATGCTAGTAGACGCCCGCCATTTCACAGATAGAAGAAAACCCGCAAAGTTTGTTTTCATATGCCAGTTGACCGTGACGGAACGCAAGCACGACATCGACTGCATTCCCCGAGAGTAAGAGGGAATGTTGCCCTCTCTGAAGCAGCCACCTGCTGGTTGTCTATGTTTGTCATTGAACATGTTTTTGTGTGTCGTACTTTGTACAATCTCGGTTCAAACAGCACCTTTTTTTCATTCAATAGGTTTGAGTGAATTGGCGGCTCATCTTTAAAGGGTGATGGTGGTGGTGGGTGCCGAGGCCAGACCGGTTTAGAACCACTGGTTTAGAAAATACTGTAGGATCCTCATACTGTCCACTGCTCCAGCTCCTGCTCTCTCTCTCTCTCTCTCTCTCTCTCTCTCTCTCTCTCCCTCTCTCTCTGAAATGCTCTGTACAGCCTCGGCCCCTCCCCTCACAGACTGTGAGGTCTGGGACTGGGAGTAGTTCCCAAACAACACTGGACAATCTTGGATGTTCCCTTGTTCGGGCCAAGAAATAGTCTGGGACATAAATTCACAAAACAATAACATGATGAATTTATACATTGATTTTCACATTGAATAATGCAACCAAGAATTGTTTTAAAAAGTGGAGTTTCTAAGACGAGGATTGGACATTGCCCTACGTGGAGCCCCAATCCCAACACCATCTGAGAGGTCACGTGACCTCAGTGGATATGACCACTTTGATACTTTGATACACTTTGATATACTTGGATTTCACTCTCCCACAGTTGAGACTTGAGGAAGCAAATACACACCAGGCAGTGGGAGGAGCTTGTGTGACGTCTCTCTGCTTTCTCCATAATGATGCCACCAAAAATAATAACAATAAGTGGAGTAAACAGAATGGCAGGAGTCGCTGATCTGACTCCCATCACCAGTCCGTTTAAAAAATAAATAAATAAAACCCTGCCTCGCCTGGCGCGGCTTTAAAAGTATATGACCCTTCCGATGCCTGTCTGGATTTACAAGAGCGTTTCCACCCCATGTTCTTGTGTCAGCAAGCTTTCCGAGCCGTTCGCGGTGGCCCGGGGCACTTAAACATTTAGCATGGCGTGGCATTTTTTTTTCATCCCAGACACACCAAGGATCCCGATAAGGAGGGAGGAGACATGTGCTGCATTGGTGTGGCATCTCAGGCAGCCGTGCAGGTAATTCCAGCTTTTGATATCAGCGGACCTGAGGAGGACGAGGAGGGGATGTATCTCAGCTGGCCACACCGTTTTAAAGCCAACGTTGATATGGGACGGGAGGAACGCGTGCGGGAGATAGAGGAGGAGGAGGAGGAGGAGGAGGAGGAGGAGGAGGAGGAGGCAGCAGGACGACTCTTCCTCTCATCTCTCGGCAGCGGGATTAGAATGTTTACCCGCTAATGTCTGCAGCTACTCTGGAGCAAGAAAGGCACACAAATGTACATACACAATCTGATAATGGATACTGTACATGCAAACATAGATGGAGGAACAGACGCGTTGTGCATGCATAATTTCATATATGCACACACACACACACACACACACACGCACACACACACACAGCCGTGGTGCATTCAGCTGGCCTGGCCTTGCTTTGTGTGTTTGTGGGTGCTGAGGTCTGCACCCATCTGCTCCTGTGTGTGTGTAATCTGCTTCAGACAGGCTACAGTGCTTAGAGGGGCCAGACTGCAAACACTGCACTGGGATGAGACACCTGCCACAGGGCTAAGACCAGAGCCCTGACGCACAAGACACACACACACACACACACACACACACACACACACACACACACACAGATGGAGAGGCCACGGTTACCATGGACAAAGCAGTCGCTTGAATAACACTGGGGCAAAGTGACATTCAGGTGTTAGTCTCAAACCGTATATGTATATATGTATATATATATATATATATATATATATATTCTTCTGCTTGGTACTGTACATTTCCTGGTCGTCCATTGAGAACTTCACTTAACTTCTCTCTCCCTCTCTCTCTCTCTCTCTCTCTCTCTCTCTCTCTCTCTCTCGCGCGCGCGCTCTTAAAAAAAAAGTCTCCACTTATCCTCGTCTTGAGTTCTAGCTTTGAGCATCTGCTGTCAGGGTGTCAACGTCTGAATTTAGCAAATGCCCAGGCACGAGGTGGCTGCGTTCTAAACGCCCAATGCTCAAAGGAGTGTCTGTCGTGGCGCGGTTCGGCGTGCCAAATCAGAGCTGGCTAGGAGCTCCCTATAGGCGAACAGATGGCCATTACTATCATTTATAACTTATTAGGGCCTATAATCCTACCTGCGTCAAACACACCCTGACGCTTAGGGCTGGCTCTCTCTCTTTTCTACTTTTTTTCTTCTTCCTCTCTCTCTCTCTCTCTCTCTCTCTCTCTCTCTCTCTCTCTCTCTCCGCCTCATTTAAGACAAATCGACATGCCAGGGAAAAAGTATGTTGTGATTTTTCCTGCATCTCGATATCTCTCCATGTTTTTCCTGTCTTCTAACTGTCACTTATGTGCAGGGGTATTATGATATAGGGTTTTTTCCTCCTTTAATTCAACAGTCAACAGATTGTCCTGCCGTGATGCAGAGCTGGGAGCCGGATGGAAGTGCACCGCCACAATGAGGCTTATGGTGATTGGTAATAGTCACATATAAAGTTTGTGATGCCTATAGACCAGTGATTCTCAGCTGGTGAGTCGTGACCCAAAAGTGGGTCATGGATCGGTTTCAGCAGGTCACGGGCCTGGTACTTATTTCACATTTCGTAACAGTAGGTGGTGATGATTTAATTACATTTTGAGTCACCTCATAGAAGAAAACCAGCAAAGTTTGTTTTCATATGCTAATTGACCTAATACATGAAACATGTTCCTCGATTTGGGTCGCAGCTCATCATTAAAGGTGCAGTGTGTAGGATTTCGGTCATTTTTGTCACTCCTAGAAATATTACGAAACATTTTCAATAATCTATAATCACCTACATGTTTAATTATTTTGCAGTAGTAGTTGCACAATAGTTATTCTATTTTGCAATTATGGAGGCCACCGTGTTTTTACAGCCGTAAAAGTGGATGTATTAAACATCTTTTGAAGTCGACCAGGTTCTCCTGCATATTCAGAAGGGTGAGTGTGAGGTGATGGATACAACATGCAACTTCACCTCTAGATGTCACCAGATCTTACACACTGCACCTTTAAGGTTTGATGGTAGACCCCGAACCCGGACCAGTGGAGAACCACAGCTATGGACCTCGTGAACCTGCCTGTGCTGCCGTTTCTAGTCACTCCAGGCCCGTCTGTTCACATTTCTCTGGATTAACTGCCCCCAGATTTTCATCTTGAGCAAAGTTCCCGATGGTGACGCCACGGCGATAACTCTCGCAGAAATCCGCGTCCTCCTTCTATCTCCGTGTTGTTTTGTTTTTTTTGTCAGAGTCTGGCTCCGCTGAGGCAATCGTCAGTGATGCCTCACACTCACCACCCAAGCAGGTGTGGGCATTGACGTTTCTGCGGTGAACAGGCTGCATCTGTCATGTGGCAAAGCAGAAATAGCTCCAATCAATGTCCCCCTCGGACACACACACACACACACACACACACACACACATAGAGTAATACACCGCTGTTCTCGGGCAAACAGGGAACAATCACTGTAAACCAAACCCCGGTCAGCGCTGAGGACAATCGATTGGGCCGCTCAGCTCTGGCAGAAAGTCATTGTGGCTTCACTCGGGCCTCAAACCCAGAATGGACCGCACCGATCTGACGACCTTTGACCTCCGTCTCACACCATTTTTGCCGCAGCCACCGAGCTGTGGCCATTTTGTGTCCCACCACTTTAGCACTCCATTGAGCTTGGGCTGCGGGAAGCCAAATGGTGTGCGTGAACACCCCCCACCACCACCACCACCATCGCCATCCCATAATTTGTGACTGTTTGGATGACGGACAAATAGACGGGCAGACAGAGAGACAGAAGGAAGGCAGATGACGGGCTTTGATGAGCTTTATGGGGATGTGTGCGGAAAGACGGACAGACAAATGTGTGTCGGCAAACAGACAGACAGATAGACAGACAGAAGGTATATATGCGTTTGCGTGTGTGTGTGTGTGTGTGTGTGTGTGTGTGTGTGTGTGTGTCCGTGTGTGTGTGTATGTATGAGCGGATGTCAGACCAGGTTGTGTGTTCCTGCAGTGGCAGAGATGAGAGGGAGAGAACAGGAAGCTGCTCTCCTGGAGACAGATGGACTGCCATGCTGTGGACACACACACACACACACACACACACACACACACACACACACACACACACTAAAGCCAACAAGAGAACATATCAGAGCTCAACTGCTGAAAACAGAGAAACAAACCAACATGCGAGTGGAAACAGGGGTTTGAGGAAACAAGTGGATGAACAGTTCACTTCAAGTCAGTGCTCATGTACGAGTGTGCAGCCATTCATCGACCATGAATAGGAACTTAGTGGCATAGTGGCCAAATAGTGGTACTGCAACTTTTAAGTAACAGACCAAAAAAAGCACTTTTTCCCATCAGGAAATGTTGAGGAAAAATCCTCTGTAAATCAATACATATGCGATTTTGAGGTTAATCAATCATTAGAATGATTACTTCGATTTCTACATTTTATAATGGACATGCATCCGAGCCACAGAGGCGGGTTGAAGGCACTACAGAAATAAATACAACCAAAATAATAAATGAATACAAGATAAATATGCATCTGAGTACAAATAACAGACATGTACTGTATATTGAGTTGTTGTTGTTTTTCCTGTGTTGATTATTTGCACTTTAAAAGGAGTTGCTCTCTCAATTTTGTTTGAACTATGCATAACTAACAATATAGGTCTATTTTATTCTGTTCTATTCTATTCTATTATATAAGTCTATAAACTGAGGACATAGTGTGGGGTGTGAAAGCTGCACCAGTGCAGGACCAGCACACGGTTATTGCAGTATCAGAGTGTATTTGTAAGATCATCAAGTGGCATCAGTGTGTGCACATAATCCCGCTTAAACAAAATCTACGGGAATCATAGACTTGTTACAAGGTTTATTTAAAGTTCATCTCAAATTCAATGTAAAAGCACCATTGACTTTTTGCCCAGAGACCCAGTGACATCAATACATCCTCCTCAGCCCTGTTTCCATCTGTTAACTTCATTCAACTTTGGTTCATTCGATTCCAAGTTCCTCCACAGAACTTCATTTAAAAGACCAGAATCTGACGAAATGTAAAGAATAGAGTGAATCAGAGCGACGGAGACGGCGCCTGACACTCACACACATAAACAGGTGTTAATCCTGCCTGCCTCAGGTACGTGGTGACAACCCTCTCACACCCAACTCGAGAGCTCTGGCGGATCTGGGCTGTATAGCAGGTTGTTACACAGGAAGTGTTGTGTGTGTGTGTGTGTGTGTGTGTGTGTGTGTGTGTGTGTGTGTGGACGCAAGCCCACACACACACACACGTGCGCACTTACACACCTTCTGTTTCTCTCCTTCACTTTTTCTGTCTCTCTTTTGAACAGAGACACACGGGAAAAGGGAAGAAAGGCGGAGCGAGGCAGAGGAGGATGAGAGAGAGTCTTCACAGACATCGGCTCCAGCAGCGACAACAGCAGTATCACACCGTGTGTTTGGGGTGTTTCTGCAGAGTGCATGCATGTGTGTGTGTGTGTGTGTGTGTGTGTGTGTGTGTGTGTGTGTGTTGCCCATCCGCGTGTGTTAGGTGTGTGTTTCACAGGATTGCCAACACATCTCCTCACAGCGAGAGCCCTATAGGAACAGAGACATCTGTGGAGTGAAAAGACGCCAGCTTGCATGGTCGTCTCTGGAGAGGAAGAGGAGAGGAAGAGGAAGGGGAAGAGGAGGAGAGGAAGGGGAGAGGAGAGGAGCGGAGGAGTAGGAAGAGGAGGAGAGGAAGAGGAGAGGAGAGGAGGAGTAGGAAGAGGAGGAGAATGAAATGAAAGTCCCATCCAATTATCACTAAGAACATCTGAAATTGATTGGTCAAGTACTGAGTCATGATCAACACTTTTCCCAGTTTCTGGAAATTTAGAAATTGTCCAATTTTTCATTTTTCGTTTTTAAAATTACAAAATGACTCATTTTGAAATGAAAAATGAAACATTCTCAAGGTGCTGTCGACCTCATCTGATACACCAGGTGCCCGAGTCATGGAGTCACATGAGGACTCAGGGTGTTTTGAAAAGCAGGGGCCCCTGTGTTGTATAGTATATGGTGGGACCCCGGTATCATCAGATCCCGTCACTGTCTAACTCTCCTTCTTTCACATATAAAAAGGCAAAATGCAACAAATGCTTCGTTTGAATTCTATTCAAGGTGCAGAGTGTTAGATCTGGTGACATCTAGAGGTGAAGTTACTCTAAAGATACGTAGTGGGCTATTGTAAAAAAAATGGCGACCAACATAGGGAGGACCCCCCTCCTTATGTAAAGCCACATTAAAGGGCTCATTTCAGGGTAATGTGAAAGGATGAAACAGTTTGGGGATGATGAATTCACGAAAACATCAGTGTGTCATTTTTTTTGTTAGATTTTCATAAATGACAAAAAAAATGGCCGAAATTGTACACGCGGCATCTTCAAGAGAAACTCTCCTCACACTCCTGGGTCATCGTGTCTCATCCCAGATATAGAGTTTATATAACACATGCAATTCAATAGGCGCGAGTGTCTGAGATGCACAGAACGGGGAAAAAAAGCAGCGGTGTGTAAAACACAGCCACAGGCGCCTGAACCTCGGCGGAACATCCGCAAATAGACACGAGAGGCTCCGGCCTTCCCCGACAATTCATACGTACGTAACCCTGCAGCCGGGGAGCGGAGCCGCAAATGGAGCTGATAACAATACAAGCAAATGTCCTCCTTGTGTGTACAAACAAGTGCACTCAAGCAGATGTGCACCGCAGACCTTGGGAATATGAGCCAGGGAACAGGACACAGGTGCACCTGCTCTGTGCTCTCAATGAAAGGTCAGCCAAATTCAGAGAGGGAGGCGACCTTCCGCTGCGGCTGTGTGAGTGAGCCAGTGGAGGAGCTGAGGCTGTGATACAAACACAAAATATTCCTCTTCATGTGCACAATTAAAAAAGGCGCAGCGTGGGAGATTCCCGTCATTTCTGTCACTTCTAAAAACAACCGCAAAAACAATCGCATGCCGACATTTTCAGGAATTTCACCTCAATGTATACTTTTTTTCCCCCATTATCCTTTAAAGGTGCAGTGTGTGAGATTTGGTGACCTCTAGAGGCGAAGTTGCATGTTGTATCCATCACCTCACCCCTCACTCTTCTGAGCCTGCAGGAGAACCTGTGGGAGACTTCAGTTGTCATTTAAACTCAAACAATGTTTTGTACGTCCACTCTGGGCTACTGTAAAAAAATGGCGGCCCCCGTAAAGAGGACCTGCTCCTCATGTAAATACACATTAATGGGCTCATTGCAAAGGTAATGGAAAAGAATTAAACATTGAGGAAATGTCGGTATTTATCATTGTTTTGTGATATTTTTAGGAGTGACAAAAATGACCAAAGTTTTACACACTGCACTGTTAAATGAGCCCATTAATGTACCAATTAATGTATATGCACATGGGGGGGGGGGGGTCCTCTCTACAGGGCCACCATCTTTTTACAGGAGTAAAAGTGGACGTATCAAACATCTTTTGAGTTTTAATGACAGCTGAAGTCGACCACAGGTTCTAATGTATGTTCAGAAGGGTGAGGGTGAGGTGATGGAAACAACATGCAACCTCACCTCTAGATGTCACCAAATCTTACACACTGCCCCTTTAATGCTGCAACCTCTTCCCTGCAGCTTTCTCCTATAATCATGTCTTTTCTTTTCTTTTTTCTAAGTCGCCATCATCATCATCATCGCCACACGTTGCTCCGCTGCCGTGCGTGCCAACGTGCATTTCCAGCGATCTGAGCAGGTATACAGGAGAAAACATGTGCAGCCGGACCGGTGCCAGGAGAGACAGAAGGTCCGCAATGATGTTTCACTACATAGATTATGCAGATACCGCGGTCAGAACGAGGAACAGAGAGAGAGAGAGAGAGAGAGAGGGAGAGAGGGAGAGAGGGAGGATGAGAGAGCGCAGGGCGAGCGAACACAGACGGACAGAGAGGACAGACGACGGGATTGAGCACAGAGAAATGGACGGAGTGTGAGCATGAGAAGGGGGAGAAGATGAGAGAGAGAGAGGGAGAGGGAGAGAGAGAGAGAGAGAGAGAGAGAGAGAGGCAGGGGAGGGGAGGGTGTGTGCAGGCTACAGCTGGCAGAGGGATTCCCAGAGCCAACTGCCAGTGTAGTGGAGCTCCTTAACAACTTCACAGGCCTCTCAGAAAGGAGCTTTAAAGTGGCCACATGGCCTGGCCAGCACAGCAGAGCAGAGCAGCAGGCTTCACTGGAGCTCTGCACACACACACACACACACACACACACACACACACACACACACACACACACACACACACACACACACACACACACACACACACACACACGTGCATTTGTACACACACACACAAGCTCAAACAAGACTCAGTCCGCCAGCTGCTGACAGGGACAAGAGTGTCCAGAGATAAATCTGTGGTGTGTGTGTGTGTTTATATGTGTGTGTGTGTGTGTGTGTGTGTGAGTTGCAAAAGTGCAAACGGCCTCATCTATCCATGCACGGCCCACAGAAGTTAGTTTCAAGAAACACACATTCATCAAACTAACTTCGACCAAACTCGCCTCCCGTCTCAAAGTCCAACAACCGCTCTCCTCCTCCTCCTCCTCCTCCTCCTCCTCCTCCACCTCCTCCTCCTCCTCCTCCTCCATACCTTCCGCTGGCTCCGTCTCCAGGAGCAGAAAACATGTGGCATATACACGCCGTCTGCCAAAGCAGCTTTGCTCGCCGCCGTTTGATTCTCCCGATAACAGCGAGCGGCGGCTGATCATCAAATGTTTTCAAAGAGTTAAGCCTCCTAATTTTGGAATCGCCGCCTGATCCTTTAAATGCCAGCGCTTGGAGCGAAGCACAAATTGGTTCCCTCTCTCTCTCTCTCTCTCTCTCTCTCTCTCTCTCTCTCGCTCTCTCTCTCCCTCTCTCTTTCTCTCTCTCTCTCTTTCCATTCATATGCTTGATAATCATTATCCCTCTTTTGAGCTGAACTTAGAGGAAGGGATAGAGGAGGTTTAGAGATAGGAGGAGGACGAGGAGAAGGAGGAGGAGGAGGAGGAGGAGGCCGGTGCATGAGTTGCCATGACACACCCTGACTCTGTGTGTGGTGTAACACACATCTGTCTCTCTCTCTCTCTCCCTCTCTCTCTCTCCTGCGACTAGACGCTTGTCCGTGTGCATCAACAGAGCCACATTCTCCGGCGGCACAGTCCGACCACAATGGTCTCCCCCGGCCTTTCCCTCCCTGTTCCCACCATCACTATGCCGGACCGCTGCTACACACTAATGGCGGGGCATTAGCATTTCAAGGAGCCTCCATTAAGGAGGGCAAGAAAAGCTGCTCTCGGCGGGGGGAAATCCATTTTGTCCCAGGCTCCCAACATCTGCTGCAGCCGTCCCGGCCAGAAGGACGCTGGGATAAAGCCGGAGAGTCCTCTGATTTACTGTAATGACAGACAGACAGACAGACAGGCAGACAGACAGGCAGACAGGCAGGCAGGCAGACAGAACGGATGACCATATGCGCGAAGGCGAGAGGAAGGAGGCAAAGACAAAAACAACTTCTGTCTCACTGTCTGTCATTTTCTGCTGCTGTTCTTGCGTGTGCATGTGTCGGCGGGGAAGAGAGGATGCAGGCAGGGAGGGGGGAGGGAGGGGGGAGGTCATGGGAAAGGCAGGTTGCCAGTTTAAAGGGGCAGTGTGTACGATTTGGTGACCTCTAAAGGTGAAGTTGCATGTTGTATCCATCACCTCACCCTCACCCCTCTGAACATGCAGGAGAACCTGTGGTCGACTTCAGTCGTCAGTAAAACTCAAAAGATGTTTAGTACGTCCACTCTGGGCAACTGTAAAAAAAAACATGGCGGCCCCCGTAGAGAGGACCCCCTCCTCCTTGTGTAAATATACAATAATGGGCTCATATAAGGGTAATGGGGTCAAAATAAAACATTCAGATGATTCTAAATTCATGAAAATGTCAGCATGTAATTGTTTTGTCATATTTGTAGAGGTGACAAAAATGACCCAAACCTCACACACTGCACCTTTAAACTCAGCAAAGCATAAAAACAAGTCTGTAATGAGACACTCTCACAGGTTAGAGACCAGTGTGATGCAGGAGGCAGAGGGAGGCATGCGGGACCTTGATCCCTGCCCCATCTGTCCCCTCCTCCCTCCCACACATCTCCCTCATCCCTCCGTCCACAGTGGGCTCCCGCTTGCCCGGGTCTGAACTTATTAAAGGCCTTCTCCTCGGCTAAAGCCCGAACAGCATGGAGGTGGAGCGTGGAATCACTCGCCCGGCCAGCTGGGATCTGGATCCCAGCAGAAACACAGAGCCATCGACTCGGCCATTTCTACTGGACTGTCACCGACTGTCCTCGTCCGAGGACGTACATGAGCCGAGGGGCTCCAAGAGCGAGTCAGTCTCCTTTGACTCCCATGTTAAAATGGTCAACTTTATTGTTAACGCTGGAACGGAGTCAACAAATATGCAAAATGTTCCAAACGTTCCAAATGTTCCATCAGTCCAAGACTGATACGATCTGAAGACGCCACCCGTGTTTACAGCTGATACACATCTTATCTTTAAACAGTGACGCCATGGCCCCGCCTCTCCCAACAGCACCACCATGCACAGCACATGCTCTGTGTCTTCTTCTCTGTTTTTTGGGTGTATTTCCATGGCAGCATTACAGCGCCAACTACAGGCCTGGCATATATACTGCAGCATTTTCGACAGTTTCCCGTGGACAGGCGCATTCCTCGAAACAATACTTGAATCTTTGAAAGAAATCGATATCTTTTGTTGCCGTGTCGACACACCTCTGCAGTTCTCTGACTAAAACGGGGCCGTCAGCATTTCAACATTCGCACGGCGCCAAAAATGATAAAGCGGAGCGACGCCAGCCTCGTCCAAAGTGAGTCCAAAAGAGTTGCGTGGACGGAGCCTGGGAGACAACTTCCAGCGAGGGCGGCTGGAGCCGGCGAAGAATGTGTTTTTCTAATCTATATAATAACTCATGTAATATAATGACACTGTTGCCTTCTAATGACAGAGCGTATTGCAATTACATGACCTGTCTCCCCACCCAAACGCAGCGTCTGTGATGTCATGGCGCCACAGTGCAGATATTTTTATGTCCATCTGCGAGGAGCCTGCTCGATAATGGCTCATTCTCCCAGATAAACACCGCAACGACGGTAGCAGATATTTAACAACCTCTGGGTTGCTGTTGCACAACACAACGCAACTGTGATGGATACGGACTGTTGCCATGCACCAAAACAAAAAAAAGAGGGAAAAAAGTCACGGGGCCTGATAAACGTTGGATTTCTTTGTGTGTTGTAGCAGAAGATGTGACGGGAAGTCTCAGGAATACATGTGTCTGTGCTGTGCCACGTCTTGGAGGAGCAAAGATACAGATACAGAAACAGATGGGTCTCTGCTGGGTGGGAGAGAGAGGGGGAGAGAGAGAGAGAGAGAGAGAGAGAGAGAGGGGCTTTTCACATGGTTTGATCGTCCACAACGAAACACAGCGAACTTAATTAAAAGTGTTTCACAAGTCATTTCGTCTCATATTGAATGTTTGGAATTCCGTCGTCATTCAGAGATGGAACAATGCAGGCTGTTAACCACGGGTTATTGGTTCGAATAAAGTTATTTTCAATTCAGAAAATAGGATCCAAACATTATTAACCTCAGGGGGGTCAGTACATAGGCATCCATATATACTATAAACATAATATATATATATATATATATATATATATATATATATATATATTTTATATATATATCTTTTTTTAAGATCATTTATTCTAAGAAAAAATGAGAATGAAATATTGTCACTAAAAAAACAATATCAAATACACACAAACACATGCACTCAGGTTGAGCTCGTGTTGACGAGGAGCAGGGCGATGATGTCATCGAGCCGGCGCAAGCATCACATCAGCGGCTGACCTGGTGATGTCGCCTGCGGTGAGCACCTGGCTGCTTTCACCATGAGAGAGCCATTACATGTCAGAGGGTGTTTAGAGTGTGCAGTCATCACACACACACACACAGACGGGGAGAGAGAGAGAGAGAGAGAGAGAGAGAGAGAGAGAGAGAGAGAGAGAGAGAGAGAGAGAGAGAGAGAGAGCCAACAGCTGGGACACAACTCCAGCTGGACAAAACAATAAAACTTGGAACATCACAGCACATTGGATGGTACAGAAACCTGGTGAATTTGGAGAGATATCTGTGTGTGTGTGTGTGTGTGTGTGTGTGTGTGTGTGTGTGTGTGTGTGTGTGTGTGTGTGTGTGTGAGCCGCCTCAGTGCCACCCAGCCATGACGCCACAGCTTTTAGCAGCAGCCTGACTGATGCTGTTTTACTCTGTGTGGTCCAGACGTAAGTCATCCAGGCCAGTCGCTTCACTCTGTTTACTAGTTGGTTACCTCTCTCTCTTTCTCTCTCTCTCTCTCTCTCTCTCTCACACACACACACACACACACACACACATAACACACTCAAAATTACAAACACACTCGCAGACGTCATCTCTCGCTCCACAGGACTGGTTCTGAGCTCCATCACTCCGAACAATTATCTCTGGTGTTAGCTCACAGTCTGGGGCTGTTACAGACAAAGCACATGCTGGTTCCGAGATGTGTTTACAAGAAGTAGATGACGGGGGGGGGGGGGGGGGGGGGGTGGGTGTAGGCGGGGGGTGGGTGGGGGGGGGGGGGGGGGGGGGGGGGGGGGGGGGGGGGGGGTAACGTGTATGCGTGTGTGTGTGTGTGTGTGTGTGTTTCAAACGTGTGAGACAGTAAATGTATGAGAAGTCAGAGCAGAAGATGAGCTTATAAGCGCGCGACAGTCAGCAACACTTAAAAAGGAAGGCTTGTGGTGTGCTTTCTGCCACCGGATCATGTCCCAGTGTCCACACACACACACACACACACACACACACACACACACACACACACACACACACACACACACACACACACACACACACACACACACACACACAGAGCCAGATGGACAGCAGTGCTAAGGCTTAGTTTAATGACAAAAGGACCCTCAATCTGGACACGGATTTATCACTCACTTTAAAGTCCATCTGCGAGAAGTTTGGACTGAAAACACAACTGCTCTGCTCTTCCTCCGCCCGTGCCGGAGCAACTTTTCACACACACACACACACACACACACACACACACACGCACACATTGATGTCGAGTCCCATGCCGCTCCCCCTGCCTTTGCAGAATCCAAATGATTTGAAAATGTTTAAAGGTGCAGTGTGTAAGACTTGCTGACATCTAGAGGTGAAGTTGGACGCTGTATCCATCACCTCACCCCCATTCATCTGAGCCTGCAGGAGAACCTATGGTTTCCCTCAGTTGTCATGAAAGCCCAATCTAGGCTTCTGTAAAAACATGGCAGTCCCCCACAGGTGTAAATATACATTAAAGGGCTCATTTTAGAGTTTTGTAAAAAAAAATAAGAAAAAAGATAAAAATTTTAGGGTGAAAAAAGTTTATATAATTGTTTAGCAATTCTATTGCTGTGGACAGAATTGACCAAAATGGTACACACTGCACCTTTAAAGCCAGGAAAGTGGACGGTGACGACAACTAGGGGCTATCGCCGACATCTTGGAGTCATGCGGTGGCCGTGTTGTGGGGGCCATCTTTTTTTTTTAGTCAATCCAGGGGCCTGGCAATATGTAAGGCTGACTGGTGGTGGTTGGTGGTAGGTGGGGGTGGGGGGTGGGGGGGTTGAAGAGGATGGGATGGGGGGGGGGGCGGTAGGGTGAGAAGCAGCGCGGCAGATAGACAAGAAGAGTGACAGCACGGAGATAGACTGGCTACCTATTTATAGCCCGGGCCATCTGCAGCGCTCCCTCTTGTCTTTGGTCATCCTGCTCACAAAGGCTTGGAGGCAGATTCCAGCAGCCCAGCGCCCAGCCGCTCCATTCACTATTCATTCCAGAGCCGGCAGCACCATATGGATCCGGCCCCACTGCTGGGCCCTGGCCGGCCTGTCTCTCCCTCTCCATCTCCCGCTCTCCTCAGATTGACATGGTAATGACGCCTGGGTGGCTGTTTGCAAAAGTGCTCGCCTTTCTTTTTTTCCTCCTCCTTCTTCTTCTTCTTGTTTTTTCTTCCCCCCCCCTCTCTTTTCTCAAAGACGCCGGGGCTTGAGCATGACCGGACACCCCTCCTCCCTCCCTCCCTCTCCTCCTCCTCCTCTTCCTCCTCCTCCTCTTGCATCCCCTCTCCTTCTGTCCGTCTTTACAAGCGGCCCCGGACACTCCTCCTCCCCTCATTCAGACCGTCTCGTTTCATTCTCCGACACCTGTGAAGAGCTAATGTGACCTTAAGTGGGTGAAATGCTCCATTTCCAGCTCTCACTCCACACACACACACACACACACACACGTGCGTGCGCATCCCTGTCCTATCGAGCTCTGACACGTCACAGAAACTCAGTATGTGCAGAGTCACGGTCACATGTCTGCAGCCGTGGATGCTCCCACCACCACATCCTCTTTCTCTTCAGCTCACATCCCCTTTTTCCACCCCAAGTGGCGGTAAAGTGGGAAATGGAATCAGAGGCGGGGGGATTCCACACCAGGAAACTGTTCACGGCGCTGCAGGGGTGCAGACTCGTGGGGGGGGGGGGGGGGAGGGGGCGGGGGGGGGGGTGTCACAGGAGTGTGAAACTAAAGCCACCGCAGCTCCTCTATGTGTCCCACTGACACACAGCCTGTGGTCACAGGACAAACTGGACCTCTGTTATAGGATATTATATCGCCCACAGCTTCAAATTCAATCGCTCACAAACCGCTTTTCTAAAATCTAAATGAGCAAGTTCAAATAAGAACGTTCGAGCTATAACAAACTAATCTAGTTTGAGATTATATGGATACAGGAAGTCTGGAGCCCGTGTGCCATTTATTACTCAAACTGTAATTGGCTGAAATGAAATCTAAAGTGCGTAAAGTGTTGTTTTCATTCCACAAATAAGCCTTTTATCTTTACAATTTACATATTTCTCATTTAGGGAGAGATGAGGAGGAGGATATTCACATTTTCAGCCCATTCCAAGTTTCAATTGTCCAAATTTCAAGTATTTTGGAGATCTCAAAGTTGATTGGACGATGACTCCTCATCTTATATTACCTCGTCTTTGATCTGTTTTTGTTGTATGTCTTTATCCAGAGATCTGATTGGTCCAATTGGCTTCGACAAAAAAACATTGTATATCTGGCGTTAAACCAGGTTACAGTTAAACGACAGTTATTAAACGCACTTGCTTGCCGACACTTCAAGCCAACATTAAACAGAAAAGTTGCTGACGGCCACATTAAATTTTACTTACACTTCATTTAACATTAAAGGTACAGTGCGCGGAATTTGCCTGTTGGCTCCTCTTCCTCCTGCCAATCAACACCAGCGGGAGTTCACACAGCAGCTGAAGAAGTCCTGATACCTTTAGTGGTTCAATGGGCATCAGCACTTATACCCGTCCTGACACGGCCGCCCATGTTTGAACGTCCTGTACAAAGGAAAACAATGAGAGAGCAGCGAATAAACAAGAACGTTCAGAGGCTCATTAAAGATGATTTAGAGGGATTACACTTTTGTTTTGAGTTTTGGTTTTTCCCCCAAATTAATCTTTTGGACTATATTTTCAAAGAGCGACAAAGGCCCGTCACAACTTGTTTTCTTTAATTACGATCGCTCTGGGTATCAGTTTATCTTTATTATACTTTAATTATGCTATAAGTAATTATGGTGTCATTATTATAATTACTCCAGGAATGTGTTTATTTTATTTTTTTTTACCAAAGTAACTGCTACACTCTGAGAACACAGAGAACCAATAACAGCTCGGGAAAACGAGGATAAGTGCTCGGAGAGAAGTTGTAAACAAACTCACAGGTGAACAAATTACAGTTAAAACTCATATAAAGTGGAAAATATAATAATACAGATGTTCTTTTTGAAATGTGTAATCCCATGAATCTACGAACTGCATTACCTGAGAAAAATACCTATAGTGTGTTTACATCAGGAGGCGGAGGCGGCCATGTTGCACCTCCATGTTTGTACAGAGGCTCAGAATGGACAAACTAAACACCTTTTGAGTTGGGTATAGCTGACTGGATCTAAACCTGCAGCCTATTTGCTGTAAATCAGTTCAATCCAGAAAGGATCAGTATCATCTTGTACAACAGAAGCTGTAACTCTGACCTCTCACCTTTAACAGCCTGATCAGTGACTTTTACCTGCAAATTGCATAGAGCGAGGGTGAGGGGAGGGGGGGTGGTGGTGGGGGGGGGGAGGGGAGGGGGGGTGGGGGGGGGGTGGAGTTAAACCGTTTGAATGTTCACTGAGGCAGTTTCTCTAGTAGACAGACAAAGAACAGAAGCAGTGGGTGGTGTGGTTCCTCAGCCGTGGAGTGGCGAGTCACCTTGGGGGCTGCATGGAGCCCGAGGCGGCGGTCAGCCTGGTTAACCACGTACACGCTGCGCCGGGCCCAACCTAATGAGGTGCCATCCCAATGTCAACACTGCTGCGCTCAGAGGCTGATAAAAGATGAGCCCTCTCCTCCGCCGCTCGCACCCAGAGAGACGGAGCCACAAAGACAAGGGACCCCCACCATCTGCAGGCTCTGTGTGCACGTGTGTGTGTGCGTGTGTGTGTGTGTGTGTGTATGTGTGTGTGTGTGACGCATACACGCTGCCTCTTTGCTGTCAACTTTTCAAAAAGTATTTCATGTGAAAACTAGAGGAAAAAAAAGCATTGGCACATTCACATTTTCAGCCATTGATTAAAGACCAATTCGGGCATATTCTGTTTGGAAACTATGGCACACACACACACACGCACACACACACACACACACACACACACACACACAATGCAGAATCCTACACTGTTCCCCAGCATCCACATCCTCCCAAGATGTAATGATACGACCGGGCCATGTAAACTACAAGTGCTGTCACGAGTGCTGTGATTGGCTCTCCTGTCACCCAAAGCCCCGCCCCCCTTCACTCGGTTGCACAAACCATGTCCATTTTTTATCAAACAGCTGGAAATCACATAATACTGGACATTGCACATGTGCAGTTATGCAAATGCCATTAAGGTCCAGAAAATCAATACATTGATGGACAGATAGAATTGCAAAATACATTTATATCATCAACTCACGGACCTGAGATAAATACATTGAGTAAACAAGTTAATGTCATTTAGTAGCTGCTTTGATCCAAGGCAACATACAGCTGAGGGCAGTTGGGAATCGAACCCACAACCTCATGCGTTCAAATGAGGTCTACATCCACTCCCAACAAGGGACCGAGTCGACATAGAAAAGTCTAATGTTGGAAAAACCGAAAAGAGGAGAAATACCCCCCCCCCTCCACGCCCCTCCCAACATGCCCCAGCCCCGCAATCCCATAGTTTGCTGCCATTCCCCCGACTCTCATTCCGTTATGAGCCTTTCAGAAACGCGCATCAGCGACTGCAGCAGAGAAAAAAAAGAAGAAGAAGAAGAATCGAGACTCTCCGGCCTCCTCTGCCCGACGCCCTCTAGTGTTTGCGCAGCGTCACTGCAGAGCGACGCACGCTCTCACACACACACACACACACACTCCTACACACACACACACACACACACACACTCCTACACACATGTATGTTCACGGACGTCATGACATTACACAACAGCATCTCATGTACAGTTCATACATACGTGCTCACATCTTCAGCCGAATCTCTCTCTCTCTCTCTCTCTCTCTCTCTCTCTCTACCTCATCAATAAAGTGCAGAGGCATTTTTAGTTTTGTTTTTTTACTCAGAATCCAAATGAGGGCGGATCAAAGATGGATCCTCCAGCACAGATGTGCGCACTCACAAACGCACGCGCGCGCACACTTGACGATTCTAATGTGTCGTCAATCCATCCGCTAATTCCATTTATGCGGATAAAAACACTCTCACAAATAGATTACCTGCTACATACGATCCCCCCCCCCCCCCCCCCCCCCCCCGCCGCCCCCCACCCCCCTCTTTCAGTGTGAAACGGTGGCACGGCGCCACATCCTCCCACTGCTTCTTAGTCCATTAAAATACAGATGAGAGCATTTTACAGCGCGGGCCAACAGCAACGCCTCCCAGCTAATCCACCGACAAACACAAACATCAGATGAATTATCTGTAATGGAGAGGACTGTGTTCTGGCACGGCTGACGGAGGAGCGAAAACAAAAACACGAGTTTATTTTGGTAAATATTTGGATTGGGTTTTGATTCTGCTTTTCATGTACGTAATTAGCTGGCAAATATAGATCTGTATAGAAAGACGCGCTCCGCTCATCAAGAGGCAGTCGGTGTTTCTCGGTGCGCGCTTCCAGCAGCAGTTTCCTTTCAGAAGAGCCTCTCCCTCTGAAAACTACATATGAGGGAGGAAAGTTTCGCTTCGCGGCGTTTGAAGAGTTTGACTTTTTGAAAAAAGGTGCGGTGTGTGAGCTTTCAGGCCCTTCCTGTCGCGGCTGGATGAGCGTGCCAAAAAACAATGGTCACCTCGATGTACGACTTGCTTTACACATTTGTCTGAAACGAGCTCTTTGATACATGTTTGATGATGACGATGATGAAGACGTTTATTCGGACATATGGAAATAGAATGCGAGTCAATAAGAGGGCTTTTAGATTTGAGAAGGTGCGGAAGTTAATCCTGATTTAATTCCACACATTTCATCTAAATATACACAGTCCTGCCTCCTGAATGTAAAAACCCTGGAGTATTTTAACATAAGCACATACAGTGTAGTAGAGATATGTACAATATCAATAAATAAACTGAAAATATTAAAAAATACTTAATATTACTTTATATCTTTATATCTATGTTGGAATTTTAACACATTTGGACATTGTTTGAGCTCACCCGGCCTGTTACACCTTCACCTGTACTTACTTATCCACATGAGGAGCGGGTCCTCCCTATGGAGGCCGCCATGTTTGTACAGTAGCCCAGAGGGGACGTACTAAACTTCTTGACAACTGAGAGCTCCCGTAGGTTCTCCTGCACGCGAGAGAGGGAAGGATGAGGTGATGGATACAACTTCACCCGTAGATCTCCCCACACACTGCACCTTTAAGAAGAGGAGTCCACTCTGTCCATTCATCCAACAGCCACTTGACAGTTTCACTGGTTTTTCTCTCTCTCTCTCTCTCTCTCTCTCGTCGGAACCTCATCTACTTGAAGCTCGATTTATTCAGCACACATCCTTTTTAATGCTGAGCCTTGGCACCGGTGGATGAAATCCAGCACCTTAATTCCATTAGCTTGTTACTCCAATAAGTCCCAATAATCTAAAGCTAACTGCAACACACACCCCGGCGCTCGTGGACATACACCAACCGCCAACCGCCAACCGCCGCCGCCTCTGGGGGCCATTTTTTAATAACGCTAACAGCCTTTAAAGGTTGATTCATATCAAAGTAAATGGCCGGATTAACCTGCGTGGGCCAGCGTGCGGGGGTGGGGTGGGGGGGTGGGGGGGGCTAGCTATAGCACAGCTCATCAGAAGGAGTAAGTTTGGAGTATATGTAACAAATAGTGGCAATATGAGACGCAGCAGGTTATTTCCAGGGATCGGGGATAATGACATCATGAAGATTTAGAGGGAGATGAAGAAAGTTGTTATTCAGACGCCTCTCGCTCGCCCACTGCTGCTGAGGTTCCCACCGACCTCTGAACAAAAAATGCCTAATGCTCAATCATGGTCCACACACACACACACACACACACACACACACGCACACACACACACACACCTCCACACACACCTCCACACACACCTCCACACACACACACACACACACACACACACACAGGGCCACGGCAGCTATTGTTGATAAGAGACTGAAGCTTTTGGGGGCTTAGCAAATGTCATTCAAAGGCTCCTGCTCTTCATTTCAAAAGTGACTCAGCTTTTGTTAGTCAAAGGGTGAAGAGGCTCCTTTAAGACCCAGATGCCCTTGGAGGGAAAAGAGCAGATAAACTGGGGTAAAAGTGAGAAAGAGAGAGAGAGAGAGAGCGAGCGAGAGAGAGAAATAAAAGACAGGGGTGAGGGGAGTGAATGGCGGGCGACGCCAGGCAGATAATCTGATCGGGAGAGAGAGAGAGAGAGAGAGAGAGAGAGAAGGGAGGTGGGGGGGGGGGGGGGGAGGA
>JAFBJT010111347.1:39087-86162 GCA_016785325.1 Chascanopsetta lugubris | reverse complement strand
CGCTGACACCTACGATGTGATATTCAAAATACGAGCAGATGTCGCTGTGATGCGTGTTTTATCGTACAAAGTGCTTTGTGTGCTCTCTGCAGGTGGAGGAACAGTGAGTCACAATGTCTGCATTGCACAGTTTCAATTTATATAAAGTATAGTATCATTATTATTATTATTAATATCACTATTGACAAGGCTGATACATTGTTACAGTTGGGAATAGCCAACATGTTTTGATGTCTTGTGGTTATCAAACACAATCATAGTTTATTCACATAATTCGATTCACATGTTTGAGTCATGCTCATATTGCGGTTGCTACTGCAGGAGGTGATGCCTGGTTTGGATCTAATTGAGCGCAGGGATTTAAAATGGTAAATCATGCACGTGGATTACAACCGAGAAAATATACACAGAGATTCTTATTCAATACCACAAGGTCAAGAAGTGAATGGTTGATTGAAATGATCAAACCTAAGCTTGCTCTTTATTCCAGTGCTGCCATCATCACTTTTTACTTTTCTTATGAAGTCTATTCCTCGCAGTGCTGCCACTTTAATCCTCGCAATGTTTTTGATTTATAATTTTGGAAGCCTTTTATTCTGTAGCAATCCTATTTTTATTTGCATTTAGTTTTATTCTCATCATGTATCAATCTCATCACAGTGCTCATCAGTTCATGTTCCTTTGCCACATGTTATTGATTGGTGATCTCTTTACAGTTACACATTTTACTCATTTATCCTGATGCAACGTTGAAGAGAGAGAGTTGATCAAAGGAAGGCAAGTACCAGATTCTACTTAAAGACTATTGCTCCATATTTGCTGCAACATTTTCCATATTGCGCAAACATATTGTGTCATAGGTTGTGTGATTGAGACTCATTCAAAATGTGTTTCTTATTTCTGAGCTTTAAGTTGATGAGGTTGCAAAAGCACACAAAAAAAAAAGATTGATCAATGGCAATTGATTTGGGATCACAAACATGGATCCATAAACCTCATGTGCGTCAATGGATGGAAACGCTCCAACACTATAAAGAGCAATAATTCAAAACATCTAAATGCTCAACATGAAACAAGTGGCCTCTTGAAAAGTCGAGCACAAAGCAGATCTCTGTTGCGCCCCTGCGCTCCGGCTCCCTCAGGATGCTTGACCCAAATTGACCAAGTTACTGGGTGGTGCCTGACATTGGTTTAAATCAGACCTGCTGTTGTTTCACGAGCAGCTTCTCATGGGGAGGTCCCGCTCCGACATAATTCTATATATTTGTTTCTTCATCTCTTAGTGATGCAACGACACATTTTGGTTTCATTCATCACGTCGATAGATGAGTCACTTGAGCACATTTGAAGCTTTTCAAAGGGTGTGAACTCTTCCCGAGTGTGACCGGGCCTGATTTAGTCCAGAACTAACCAGAACTTCACTTCTTTGTGCCATGAACAATAAGATTATAAAATCTCGCTCTGGGCCAGCTGGTGGACCGTGGAAGAGTCTTAAATTAGCCAAGTGACTGCTCTTAGCCTCCGGGGCCGAGGAGAGAGTCGTCGTCTGTGTCCTAGTTGGATGTTTGTCCTCTCAGTCTGACGGGGCTGTGGGTGTGTGCAGCCATATGTTCACACCACGCAATAAGTGAAGTAAAGACGATCAAATGCCAACGCGCAGAGGAGGGGAAAAAAGTCTTGAACTGTGAGTTTATCGACGCTTTGTCCTCTCACTGTTGTGCAAAATGGAGACGCAGAGGCTGCTCACAGCAGGGAGGAGTGAAAACAGTCTCGAGGTTGTGCTTTGTACAGAATGCACAGTGCGATGGCTCTGCTGACAGCTAAGAAAACAAAAGGCATTCTGTAATAAATCCTGCGTGGCGTTTTTATTGGGTATTTCTGATACTTCCACTCCCACAGTTTCACAGTGATGTTTTCCTGGTGCTATCCTCATCACTGTGTATGGATGATATATCGTATTTTCGAGAATAGTTCCCTTTCATAGTACACGGCTGAGACTTCTCAGGGGTCCAGGAGAGCTTTGCTTATAAAAAATAATTTATTACATCACAAAACAAATAAAAGGTAACTTGTTTCATCATGTTGTTAATTGTCATACCTGTATGGTCAAATAGAACTGGTGCAACTGAAGTGAATTGTAATATTTTGTTGCACAAATATATACGACATAGTGCTTACTCTAAATTGGAGGACACATTATATCAACAACATAATCCAAGTACGGTACAAAATAAAGTATTACTCCCGACACTGTATCGCACACGTAAAAGTGCATCGACAGAGTAGAGAAGAGAAATGTTCGAATGCTTTTGAATCACAGCTCCTCAAATGGACGTGCATCTCTTTTTCAGGAATATCTGATTTGACTGTAACTCTGCTCCTTTCATGGTCAACACCCACTCACATCCACTTTCGCTCTACTTGTATTTTCGTGCTGTGGTTTGTCAGGCTGACTCTGCAATCATGCACTTCTCCATGGTATATAATTATAATACAAGAATAATATGTAGTACATTCAGAGAGCAATACATTTTAGTCAATTTCATTTGTCAATCAACGACCCAACACTTATCATCCATGAGAAAAACTCAATCAACATGCATATTCACATGCTTTTTCAATGACATTTGAAATGTCGCTCAAGTGTCCACCACTCCTCTTTATCACCTCTGAGATGTTTTGACATCTCCAAACTTTAGGGTTGAAGGATGCAGAGGTCACATGGGGGGATTCTGCCCTGGCACAATAAGGAAAGCTATAAGAAAGAGAGCTGCATTAAAGGACTATGTCTGGTGGGAGCTTATGGTCTCCATTACCCTTAAATGGAAGAAGTATGGAACAACCGGGACAATGACTCGGCGCATGGCGCCAAAACATGACAGGTGTGGCCTGGGGACGGCTCTGTTTTGTGTCCTTGAGTGAACCAACAAACTCGTCTGCAGAGACCTGAAAATGACTTGCCACCGACAGTCATCGTGCTATCTGACAGCGCAAGAGAGGATCTGCAGAGGACGGCGGAAAGTACCCCAAACCAGATGTGTTTGTTGCATTAGACTCAAGACTTGAGGTCACAGCCGTTGCCAAAGGTGCATTAAGAAAGTATGGAAAAATGTCTGGGTATTTATGTCCGTGTGACATGTCAGGTCTTTTTTAATGTAGAGTACACAGCTTTTGTGGGTTTGTTTATGTACACTCACAGAAGTGCGTTCCCCTCTTGTACACTGCAAATTATTGCAGGAACATAATGAAAATTCAGCGTCAAATGCCTTTCAACTAATTGCTCATTAAAATGATAAACTCTGATTTGTCATCATGGGACTCAGAGAGTGGATTGGTATTTGAATGAGTAATTTAAGTGGTTTTAGCATAAGGACAGAGTATGAGGTGGTGAAGGGGCTTTTCTGAATGTGCTGCAGTTGCTCAGTGGAATCTCAGTATAAACAACACTTGGCAGGTGTGAGCACAGGTTGCTGGTGTGTGGAGTCGCCCCGTAGGCTGCTGTGATTTTTATTGCATTTCCCAGGGAGCGCAATATGATGTCATCAACATGTGTCTCATCCGCAGTTAAGACCCCATTTCCTGGTTTGACAGCTGAGCGGCGGATAAGGGGTCTCTGTTCCCATAATACACCCGAGGAGAAGTTCCTTCCCTCGCTCTCACACTCCTTCGAGGTGTTTTCTTTTCACCCTCCAACTTCGTACGCACTCTCACACAAGCGCACACTGTATGTCCCATATCCAAACTCAAGTGTGACATTTCATGGAGTCGACACTTTTAGTTCTTTTCTGCTTTTATTTATAAAATGGAGCAGTTAATGATATGACCGTCATTCGTCACGGCTAATGAGACATCTGACATACATAATAATATTTAATACTTTCCTTTTTTACACCAGCATGCCGGTGTGTTACAAAAGAGTCTTTACAAGACAAATAATTTAAGGACAAAATGAAAACAAACATGCTAACTGTAATAAGCCATGTGCTCTGTGCACTAACTTAAGGCGGACTACTGGACCACACACACACACATTTATACAATCTTCACGTCAAAACAATAATGACGATCACTGGACCAATGCATGGCGGACGTGTGGACATGGATGTTTTGTACCGTTCTGTCCCAGCAACACTGTGGAGATGTGAGATTCAGCCAATGGCAACATGAAGCTGGTGTTTGGGCAGATCTTGTTGTTGACATCCCCTGTCATCACACACCCCATGTGAAAATACTAAGTATTGTGGCCAGTTTGAATCAATGTTTGATGTATTTGAATAGTTTTGATAAGTAAACATGGAGCTAAACTATTAAGTGAGTTATTGAGGGGCCAGTGAGTAGGATTTACTTTAGGGTTCAGATTATAAACAGATGGTTCGTGTTTGGTTTATCCTTTCTGAGCTCCCATAGAAACATGGTGGTGCAACACTGCGGCTTTCATGGAAATGGACCCACTTCTGATTGCAGTTCTTAAAATATATGGTGATTGCATGGGAATGAAAACAACACTGTGAATATTAAGTTTGCACATTAGATTCTCATAAATCCTGCGTATTGGACCTTTTAAGTGTACGAAAAATCCAAAATGCAACATTTGAAAAAAATATATAAATATGCCCCAAAATTAAAGAGGATTATATCATGTGACCTTTTTATACAAACAGCCTTTGTGTGAGGATGAGTGGTGTCCGTATTATTCAGTGACTCAGTGACATATTGTACAGTGTGGCTCAGTGTTAATACACAAATGCATAGTTGAGCAGTATAGCCAAGGAAAGTGGGGGGATTTGTATTGTGTTTGTGTTGCATTGTATATTGTATTTATTTGAGACTGTGCAAAATGGAAGAATGATCCTAGAATCCCCAAAAAACATTTAAAGCTGCAGGGTTTTTGACATGATGAAAACGTTAGTAATTTGTACACATGATGTAAACACGATGTTTTTGGATTATCCGGATATTGATTTTTGTCTGTTTTGCCATGTCTTCATTTTTCTAACACAAGGCGGGAAAACAGCCAAGATGGATGATGGACAGAAAAGAACAAGCGGTTATTTACCACCAGCTAAATATAAGAGTCCTCCATAAATATATGTGTATAAATACATATATATATATATATATATATATATATACACATACACATATATTGTTGGTGCAGAAGCATAGACGTGGCTCCGAGTCTGCACATATAAAAACACAATAAAATCAAATCTTAGAAAAATACAATAATATAAGACATATACTGTATAATTAGTGGAGTCTTTGCTGAGTTTGAACAGTATCATCTGCACAGATCCTTGCAGTTCCTTTGGGCATGCGGGACACATTGCGTTGACAGCAGAGGAGTTCATTCACCAGTTCAGAAGGCTGGTGAGTCTCTGTTATTGTACTACACACGTGTTCTTTGTTTGTGTCACTCGGTTACATCACATGTAGATATGTCGTCTTGGTGTCCACCCCTATTACATTTTTCGCTGTGCATCTATAAAACCCAGTGTCCCGGCTCGTCGGGTTCTGTATCACCAAGGAACCCTGAGGACTGAGATAGCGGTTGCCATAGATACGAGCCTGGCCCATCACCCTCAGCTGTGTCAAGTCTGGTGTTTCCCAGGTCACTGCTGCCCTGGGTGTTGCAATGGTCAAGCAGGGCAGCTCCACAGCAACTCCCGGTCGCGTGTAGGTTACCGGAGAGGGGCCGGCTGTGATTCGCGGCGGGTAGGCAATGACGATGACAGGAACCATGATGAGTGAAACCGAGGAGGAGTCATAGCTGGTGGATCTGCAGGTGTAGCTGCCTCGGTCGAACACGGTGGCCTGTTGCACTGTTAATGTTCCATCCTCTTGGACAAGGTAGTGGCCTGAGTCACCACTCTCGCCCCGGGACAGCACCTTGCCACTGGGCATGGTCCATGAGAGGGAACCCTGGATGGACCCAGGGGTCTGAGGGCAGGGCAGGTGAAGGGTCTCTCCGTTAATGATGCTCACCAGGGAGGCTGTTCTGGTGTTGACTGCCGGCTCTGAGACAGGGCCAGCGGAGTGAGGTGGAGAGCCAAAGGGGCGGGGTGGGGCAGGTAAACTCAGACCCCTCTGCAGAGGCCTTTGAGTAACTGGGATTCTTGGGTGAAGCTTCTCAGGCAACACCGAGCTTATGGGCTGGGATGAGACCAGTGATGCTCCTGGTTGAGGTGCCTCAAAAGAACCAGTAGCTTTCTGCAAGGGTCTTTCCACAGCTGCTCCTCTAGGAGGAGACCTGCCCTCTGCCTGTGGCTCTGCCACTTCCAGCTCCACCTGGATCCTTGTCTCTCCTCTCTCACCTCTCACTACACAAACCAAGGTCCCGGCATCGGTCGCCCGCACACCCCGCAGTTCCAAAGAGCCATTTCTGTGCACAGTGAGTCGACTTCCATAGTAAGGAGCAGGCAACACGCCGTTACCGGGCAGGAGCCAGGTCAGGCGGGGGGGAGGGGAGCCTTGGGAGGGACATGGCAAAAGAACAGTTTGGCCTTTCACTGCTCGCTGCCTCACTGTCTTCACCACACCCACGACTGTGTCAGTAGAGTCTTTAATACCTGTATTACTTGTGGCTATAACACCGGTATTCCTGCTGTCCCGTGTAACATCACTATGGCCAATCCTGCTGAACCAATTTCTTCCAGGTGTGGTACGAGCATCACTTGTAGTTATGCCGCTGCTGATGCCAAGATTTCTAGAAGTACTACTTATCCTGCCATTATCACTGTTGGAATTATCATTGTTACTAACCCTTCTTGCAAAGACTTCATTATAATTTCTCCCAAACGTTTTCCCAGCACGTTCCTCTGGAACTGCACCATGACTGTTACCAACACTGTTATTAATACCACTCACAGTGCCAGGTCCATTCCTAGTTATTCCTAGATTCCTTGCTCCGCTCATTCCAACACTATGAGTACTGCTACCAAGTGTTGTAATACCACTGACAGGTCTGTTGAATCCATTTTGACTATCACTCCTTGGGGCAGGATTAGAGCCAGTGTTTGGTTCTGCATTGCTTTTATCCCCATTTTTATCACCATTGTTGCTCATCCTGCTAGAGGCTCCGTGGGTGAATCCAAACTGGATTAGTCCTGTATTATCAATGTTCACCCCAGATCTACTGCCACTGGGGTAGTTGTTGATATTCCCTCGTCCCACCTGGCCAATCATTGCATGATTAAAAGGCTCCACCTCCAGGCCCACCGTCATGCTCCTCTCCCCGGCTGAGTTGCTCGCTCGGCATGTGTAGTTTCCTGAGTCCATTTTTTGGGCGTATCGCACCTCCAGAGTTCCATCTGAAACCACCACAACTCTCTCGGAGTAGTAACCAGTGCCCAGACTTCGTGGGATGACACCGCCCCCAGGGGAGTACCAGGTCACCATGGGGGCAGGGTCTCCTATAGCTTGACAGCGAATTGTAGCTGTAGTTCCAAGGTTTACTTTGACAGCATAGTAGATCTTGTCTTCCGTGAAGCTGGGTGGAGATGTTGACATTACCTTCACTTTGACCTGGAAGGGATGAATAAAAGTATGTTAGAACTTCTAATTGAATGCATTTAGTTTCAATGTGTGCGAATATCCTTCATTACAACGTATCATATCATTCAGATCATGACAAAATGCAAAGAGCACTCATTAGCAATTCAAAACCTTCACAGGTTAGCATATAACATTCTCATTTCCAGGTGGAATTATAATTTTACCTTCATCATGTCTTGACCTCCTTGATTTTCGGCATAACAAGTGTACTCCCCTTCTTCCCCTATACCCACTGCCGGAACCAGCAACGTCCCGTTGTCGAAAACAGTCAGCCTCCGTGCTCGTCCTCCTCTGTCCTCCCCCTGTAACACACTGTTCACCATGGTTCCATCTGGTAGACTCCAGTGAACGGCTGGGTCTGGCAGCCCTGATGCCTGACAGTCCACCTGCAGGGAACAGGATCAGTTTTGTTATTGATGTGTTAATTGCAAATAACACCGTCATTATTGGATGTATGTCAGCAATGCAAATCACCTTCAGTGGCTTTCCCAATGACACCATCTGATTGAGTGGATGTTTAGGCTCGATCTTGGCGGGCTTGGTCGCCACAGAGACGCGCAGAAGGCGATAATCATCTGCAACCTTGTTGCGTGCGATGCAGAGGTAGTCTCCCGCATCCTTCTCTGTTACTGCCTGGGCCGACAGGGTGCCATTAGGATGCACCTTCAGACGACGGTCATAGCTATGAATTCAAAATAGACAAATAGAAAATCAGACATGGCACAAGCAGAATTAATGAGAGATTTTTAAACTGACGTGATGGCTGACCTGAAGTGCATGTCCACCAGTTTCCTGTTTGGCGTCCTCCATATGATGGTAGGAGGTGGGTTGCCCGTCACAGAGCAGTGGAGCTCTAAATTCTCCCCATAGTGGACAGTGGTGATGGAAGGTGATGTTGAGACGATACGGGCGTTGCTGAAGGGGGAGACGGGCATGGAATGCATAATAGCTGGGGCTTTGATATTGCTAGAGTGGGAAGAAGAACTCACTCTTGTGCTATTTACAACACTGGGTAAGACTTTCCTGTCATGTGTGGGCATCGCGGAGGGTTGAGAGACGGAGGAAAGTTTGGTTTTGCTGATGTTACTCGAGTGTGTTTGCGAGGTAGTGAATGTTTTATTGATTTTAGGAGGCGTGAGGGTGGATCTGGGTTGGTGAGGGTAAAGAGAGGAGCGCGACACGCTTGGTGTGATTGCCGAAGTCCTGGATCTATCGGTGTGCAGTGGAGGGGGAGGTTTCGGGGAGTTGAGTGTATTTGTGGGGTTACTTGGGGTGAAGATATGCGTGTCTTTATTGAGTGAATGTGAAGGAGGGGGTTTTACAATAGGGAATGCTTGTGCTGCTTCTCCCCCTTCAATTCTTACACTCACTGTTCTCTTGTCAGCTCCGACGGCATTGCTAGCCGTGCATTCATAAATCCCAGAGTCCTTCAGTCCGACACTCCGAATATGCAGTGTCCCATTGGGCAAGACGAAAAGGTTGCCATGGAGGAACTGAGATGGGCGAACTAAAGTCCCATCTGGCATTCGCCAGCGCATAGTTGGTAGTGGGGCCCCGCGAGCGGAGCAGTGAGCATAAACATGCCTCCCCGGAGAAAAGAGCAGGTGTTCCTCCCTGGGTTGCTGTATGACCGGGGGCAGCGAGGACACGTGTACACGCACGGAGGAACTGGCAGCACCTGCTGAGTTTGAGGCCACACAGCGATAGACTCCCCTGTCGCCAGGTAAAGTGGCAGGGATATGGAGGGTTCCATTCGAGTCCATGAACAAGCGAGAGGCAGAGGAAGAAGTAGAAGTCAGGACAGAGCGATCAGGCAGAACCCATGAAAGCAGAGGGGTGGGAATGCCATCTGCCTGGCACTCCAAGAGCACGTCTCCACCCTGATGAATGGTGGCTTCTCTGTTACTCGCCAGCTGCATACGAGGGGGGCGGGTCCATACTTCTAGGGTAGTTAGCAACCTGTCATGGAAGACCGAAGCACGTAAACACATAAACAAATATTATTCTTTCACATGTCAATAAAAACAATGAAGATATGATGCATGGAGGAGACTCTCAAAGGACACAAACATAATTTAAACGGAAGCATGGACACAATAAACATGATTAATTCACACTCATATTGGGTCACAGCTTCAAAACCAGATTCTATTGGAAATGATGAGCATGTGCATTGAGGCTGATTAAAGCATTGAATTAGCGTTGGAACTACTGGAACTGCTCCAAGTTGAATTTGCTTTGCAAATTCAGTGTACTTAATTATTAAACTACAGTTTGCATTAGGCCCTCGTAATTAATTCTAAAAACGTTGTGTCCTGTGTTCATTACATTGAAATGGCTCATGGAGCATTAATCTTCAAATCTGGGATCGGTAACCTTACCTGTCACGGCCCAGGAAGCTGTGTGCGCTGCAGATGTATGTCCCCCTGTCCTGCAGCTGCACATTCTGGATAACAAGGGTGCCATTTGGCAAGACCTCAAAACGCTGAGCCTTGGAATGGATTGACATCACTGCCCCTGAGAGACAGAAGGAGGAGGGATGCAGTCAGACAGACGGCAAGCGAGAGCAGTGGTGAAAAACAGAAACAAATTGGGAAAGAAAGTTGGAGAGAGAGCAGGAGAGAGGAGAGGGGGAGGAAAGGAGAAATGGGGACAGGGCGAGTGACATAGCATGAAGTAAAGCCACTGAAGCAGTTCACAAAATGTTCCATTATTTTCATGCAATATATCTTTGCCACATGGCAAACTAGAGAAAAGCTTATTGTACGCATGCCTGTGTGTAATGATGGGTGTTGATCGGTTATTTCTGTGGTGTGGGATGTGTTTATATTCATTCAGTCATGGTGCATATTAATGTGGAGACTGCTTTCCTTCCAACCCAATGAGCTCAGGATAAAAATACAAACCATTATTTGTTTTACTTCAAATGTCACCAAATACATTCACCTGCATAATTGAATTCGAGGAAAAACTTCAAACATTTATGTGTCTCCCAACATATTTTATATTAGAGGGTGAAACAGGTTTGATTGGCCTTCAGGTTGATTTGTAATGAGGTTATGCTCAAAGAGCTGAGAGTATATTTGCACTGTGTGTACCTGTGGCAACCTTGGTCCACGTGATGGAAGGCTTTGGCTCTCCTTGAGCCTCACACGCCAGCCTGGCAGTGCTCTCTGCTGGGACTGACACTGTTCTGATGTGTGGGTCTGCAATTCTTGGTCTGGTTCTGACGACCCGGGCCTGTGAAAAATGATTTGAGAAACAGATTATTCACACAAAGAAAGTATTGAGTGAGCCGAAGAGCTAACCAATGTGTGGTTGGGATGCAGCAGAGTAAAAGGGAATGAAAGTCAATGAAACCAAACAAAAAAATACTACGTAATTACCATATAATAATGAACCTATAAATCCACTAAGCGCTCTCTCTCTTACTCTCAGTAATAACAAACTAGAAAACTTAATTTGGATTATTATTAATGGGTTTATTCAGAAGTTATGGATGGAAAAGATAGATGAAACTATTCCTGGTTCTATCTACTAAATTGGAATATAACATAATTTCAGTGACATTTTTATTGGTGTATGATCATTGCAAGTTACAGGTTGTTTTCACAACTTTAGTTTATACAAGGAGCAGAGACCACCATGTTTTTACAGGAGGAGAGAATAGAACAAAACAACTCTAGGCTTCCATAGGTTTTCCTACATGCCTGGGGCAGAAAGAAGGAAGCTTATTCAGCTGCTCTATGTACCTTCACTAATACAGGCAAACAAATCCTACAAACTGTGCATTTAATTCAAAATATTTAATATATAAGAAGAAGAAGAAGAAGAAGAATAGCTTTAATGTATATTTCTTGTGATTCTTCCCTTTGAACATTTATGGAGATTTGCGGAATAGAATCACAAACACAATGCAGATCACTGTCATCACAGCTGTCTCACTGGTGGTGGATGCAGCAGTTTGGTCTGTAGCAACTTGCCTGCACAGCCCCGGAAATTAATTAACAATTGATTGCTTGAATCCACAGGGATTAAGCTCTACAAACACAGAATGTTGTTGATTACGCCACGTATGTTTCCCATCAGTGCGGTAGATCTGAGAGGGTGACAGAGCTCCTGAAAATCCATGAAACAGAGGGGTTTTCATAAACATCCCTCAGGTGTAATAGGTGGTCATGTGGATACAGATTAGGTTATTTTCAGATCTATTGTTTGTTCTGCAAAGCTTTGGCCCCAGGCTTAGAACAGTGCACTTTGCATTTGTGTCTGTGTGAGTTGTGATCTTCTGGTCCAGCACTCGCTTAGAGAAAAGGAAATGTTAATTGAAGTTTCATTTAGCTGACAAACAAAGAGGAATGTTTGTATATCTACGGGCTGCAAATTACATTTAAAGGTCCGGTTAAAAAAATGCTAAATGAGTAGAAACAGTGACCAAAGAAAAGTGTAAACATTAAGGGGGGGGGGAATCACAAATTAATAATTAAAGAACACATTGTGCTGCCACCACCTAGGGAACCATTTCCTTGTTAAAGTGTCCATAAAATATCAATAATATGTAATTGAATTGATCAGAAACTCACCCCAGGGACAGCAGGGAGTGAAGGGGACCAGTGTGGCCGGCTGCTGTGTGAGTCAGGAATAGAATTAGCTCCAGGGTTCTTCCAGTCAGGAGGGGATCGACCCTGGTTTGGAGCCCCAGAAACAGGCCTCCCGCGGGTGTCGACTCGGCCCACACTTGGCCTCTCTCTGAATGAGGCTCTGGTACTTGTTGAGGTGGTGGTAGTTGAAGTCGTAGTAGGTGCGCGAGTAGTGGTTGGAGAAGTGGACGTTGTAGTAGAAGTTGTGGTAATAGTTGTTGGAGTTTGGGGAATTCCTTTGAACAAGGTTATAGTGCTTGCTGGAGTAGTGGTTGTTGTAGTAGAAGAATGAGTAGTTGATGCTGAGGTGGTAGTGGGAGTGGTTGATGTAAAGGTAGGAGTAGTAGTTGTAGAGCTACGATTGATTGTTGTACCTCTGGTACTCGTGGATGTTGGAGTAGTGATGGTGGTTGTAGTGGATGTGATTGGGCGAGAGGTAGTCGGGGGATGAGTTGTGGTGGAGAGTCTGTCCTCACTCATCGATGGGGTTGGACTTGTCATTGTTTTTGCAGTGGTATCTGAAGCTGTTCTGGAGACTGTGGAGGTAACGGTGGATGAGACAGTGGAGGAGACAGTGGTGGAATGAGTTACACTTGGCACACCCAACAAATTCCTCTCCTGCTCTTCGCTGTGTTTGCCGGAGGGACTCTCAACATGTTTATCTTGGACTATGTGTGTTTTTGTGTGTGTCTGTACACCATGTGTAAGTGTCCCAGCATGTATGTCTGGCACATGTGTCTGCGAGATCACAACATCAGCGTATGTGGGTGCCGGTGACACTGTGAAGAAAAGAGTTGACTCTGCAGGGATGTCGACTGAGTGACTCACTGTGTCTATATGTGGCTGTGTGTGGGAGGTATATAATGAGGTGAGGGGGGTGGCAGAGGAAGTTAATGAGCGGGAGGCAGAGTCTGAGGATGAGATGCCGAGAGTATGAGAAACCGGGGGAGACAGAGGATTAAAGGCCATGCCATTTGGAGTGGCCTTATTATGGTCATAACTTGTCAACAAAGTAGATGGAGATGTGGTTGTTGACGCCAGCCATGATAGAAGCCTCTGATCTGTGGTAGTGTCAGGTGTTGCTGTTTGTGACCTCTGGTGTGTAAGGTCAGGAAGAGGTCGGGGCGGGGTCAAAGGTTGCACCCTGGGCCTGTTCATGATTCGTCTTTGCTGTCCGAGCCTCCTGCGAGAATTCCAAGGGCTTTGAGGTCGAGAGTTTGGAACCAAATTTGGTAACAGTCTCTGTCGTGGCCTAGTTCTAGCTGGGTTGGGGTTTGCTGCTCTGTCATCTCCATCAGTCGTTGCTGGGATGATTTCATTACTTGCAGGAGTTAGCTTTGATGTAACAGCTTCTTTCTCTGCCTCTGGCTTTGTCACCGTCTCAGTCCGTAGACCCGGGTTCTGGGTCTGTGTCTTGGTCTCTGCTGGTGTTTCTGTTGAGCTCTCTCGCTCTCTGTCGATCTCCGTGTCTGCTGGTGTCTCTGTGTGTGGCTGCACCTCTGTGGGAACAGGATGAATAGGCTGAAGACCTTCCTCTTGTAAAACCGTATCATCAACTGATGATCCTTCAGTTTCTGCCTCCACCCCGTCTCCCTCAGTTGTACTTCTCCCCGTATCATTGCCTTCCTCTGTAGCTGTGTCTTCGTCTTTACCTTGTTCCACTGGTTCAGCTGTGGGCTGTGCTGTAACCGTTTGGCTGTCAATGTTCGTTGTCTTTTGACGTATTTTAGCCAGCAGGTCTGCCCATTTCTTTGGGTCTATTCTTTGTCTGTTTGTGGTGACTCTGTGTCTGCTGTCAAAGCGGTTTCTCCTCTGGTCAGTGGAGGATACTGTCCCACCTCCCCTCCTTGGTGGTCCTGCTCTTATTGGCCCACGTCGTCGCGGGTTTCCGAAGGGATACCTTCTGTTCGGAAGGGGTCGGTGAGGACTTAGACGTTTCCTATTGTCAGTAAGAGTTGTCTCATCTTCTTCTTCATCCCCTGATCCTTCTTCCATCTGACGAAGTAAAGGGGCTCGTATCTTTGTTGAACGGCCAGCGGCTGACTGTGGCCCTTGGAGAAATGAAGTCCTGAGCAGAGGGGGTTGTTGTGGTTTTAATTCCAACAGCATAGACAGAGAATCACTACCATAATGGTTGACTGCAATGCAGCGGTAATAACCTGCATCCCTCAGAGAAGGGTTGGGCAGTAAGAGACTTCCATTAGGCTGTAAAATTAGTCCACCTGATACATTTAATCCAGAATGTATTGTATTCCCATCTGGCAACATCCAACTCAGATAAGGTGTTGGTGAACCTGATGCATTGCAAGAAAGACTGACAGGCTTCCCGACTTCTCTGGTGACAGGAGGACCCACTTGGTCTCCCGTAGGTGGGACAGAGGACTCCTCGACTGCAAGACGCACAAGATGAACATCTACATCCATGCCAGCCTGGGCTACACAGTAATAAAGTCCAGCATCTGACAGCCACACTTTTTCTAAAAGTAAACCAGAGACAGAGGCCTGGAGCCGACCGTCCAGGCTCCCCGAGGGGGAGTTGACTGTAGAGCCATCTGGAGTAATCCACTTCACTTGAGGGCTCTCGGAACTTAGAAGAGGGCACGAGAGAAGTACCTTACTGCCTGATACTGCTGTTGTTGCTGTGCTGGAATGATTGTTTGATATCAGAACCCATGGGTGGGGAGCAGGGGCGGATGGTGAGGGATGAGAGGTTGGGTCAGGATGAGTGGAGACTCTCGTTGAGTATATCAGGTGAACCTTGTGTGCATTTGACTGTGCCCTGTTTAGCTGGATGCTAATAGCTGGCTGCAGCAACCACTGTGGTTGCACTTTGACGGAAGCTTTAACTCCAGTGTGATAATATCCATCCGTCTCTGCTGTCTGCCTGTAGCGGTAAGCCAACACTGGGGCTTTGCTCAGCATGATTTCCCTCTCCAGGCGAACCGCAGTCTCACTGTAGTAAGCCAGAACCCTCCAAAGCTGTTCATAGCTCTCTCTGTCCACAGGGCATTCCAGGGAGAGGGAGAGAGGGAGAGGGATCGGAGAGGAGGAGGAGAGGGTGAGGTCTGGAAGAGGGTAAATATCCTGAGAGTCTGGGGAGTGGGTGACGTTGCAGCTCAGATCAACGCTGTTCCCTTGTTGGTCAGACAGACCCACTGAGGCACTGCCTAAAGGCTCTCTGAAGGATTCCCTCGATTGGGTTTCAGTGAGTTCGGTCTCCAAAGGCCTGTTGCGCCCTGGGAATGGGATGACGGGTGACGTGCACGGTAGATCAGTCTGATCAAGCAGGCCACGCTCTTGAAGGGACTTGGGTGATGCACAGGTCGGGCACTGGGGATCCCCGGGACATTTCATTAAGCCTGATTGACAGAAAGGGACAGACGCAATTATGTCATTAAAGACCTGCCTCTCCATCTCTGGCATGTCAACATCATGAAAACTATACAAATAAACCAATGCAAATTCCATGTATCTCCACATAGTAATGGAGTCATATTATCATCTCAGCTCTTTTTATTTAAGCATTCATTGCCCTTGATATCGCTCACTAATTAGATATGGTTACTTCATCTACTCATAAATGGTAAATATGCATCACTTCATTAAAACGTGGCGATCATTAGCCCGTGTTTCAGCTGCCTGCACACATCAGTGCTGTCATCGGGAATTAGTCATGGTGAGTGAAGTCTGGCATATCAATGAGACATTTCACAGCTCTGCCTTCTTTCACATCTCAGTAGCAGCCACGAGACAGACGTGGAGGAGATACAAAAGTGAGATGGAAGTAAAAAGGGAGTCGAGGGAGAAGCAGGTGGAGAAATGTCAAAAGTATCCTGCTATAGCTGAGAGTGATGTTATCCCTTTGTTCAATTAATTTGAAATATTATGATTTAGTTATTAGACGTTTTGATAGTATGAAATGATCAACAGCTGTTTTCAAATCCTCTCACCAAGTTACCTTTCAGTCGTATCTTATCTTATCTTATCCCTTGAACTGGAACAATAATAAAACTGTCTGAGACGATAAAAGGATGAATAGCGGGTAAAAGCAAATCAGATTTTAGGCAAGAGGTCACCTGGGTGAGCCAGACTCCAGGAGACAAACCAGTTCATCCTGCAGTCACAACTCCACGGGTTCGCCTTCAGCACCAGGGTCTCCAGCATCGGTGCTGTGGCTAACATCTCTCTGGGCAGCGTGGTCAGACTGTTGTTGGACAAGTCTACGTGTCTGAAAGAGAGAGAGAGAGAAAGTAAACACCGATGATGCAACAAAATCATCCGTCATTTTATCATTTGCGTCATCGCCTTCATCTACAGACAGAAGACATGTATCAGCGGGTAGAGGCATGTACTCATATAGTTTTAAATATCAAGAACTTCTGCTGGAACTTCATTCATGTTATATTCTATCTTAATTAACTTTGATCTATTGATATGATGTCATCACCTCTGCACAAATGCGTCACACTACAGGAAGCCAAATTACTCACATAGACCTTGTGCTCGTATAGATTTCCTTCATTGATTTTGGACATGTTTTCCAAGGTTATATGAGGTGAAGTGTATTAAACGATCACTTGGCCATAATCACTTCAGTTTAATTAATGTTTTAATGACTTTGAACATCATGCTGGCACTGCTAAGCCGACTGAGGTTAGTGTCTGTTCTCCCGATTTCTGGCTACTACATGTTGAATTTGTTGGATTTAGTGTAAAAAAACAACAACAACCTGACAGACAAACGTCAAGTTTACAGTCCTTGCTCATAGCCGCTGATAAGTGTGTTATCTATTCTGTGTATTTGTCTAGATGGCTGTGTGCTTTCTCACCTGAGTGTAGAGAAGTAATATGTATTCAGGAGGGACAGCGTGCACAGGGAGTGGGGGTGCAGCTGATGCAGCCTGTTCCCCTGCAGGCGCAGCAGCCTGAGGCTGGGCAGCTGGAGGAAGGCTCGCGGGTGGATGTGCTGGAGGAGGTTGTGATCCAAGTAGAGACGCAGCAGTGCGGTCAGACCAGAGAAGGTCAGAGATGAGGAGATCTCACTCAGCTTGTTGAAGCTCAGCTTGAGAATCTGTGGGGGGGCGCAGGAAATGAAGAGAGTGGAAGCAATGTGGGATTAGAAGAGCAATCAAATAACAGACATCAAGGCTGATGAGGAGACGCTCATCCCTGGACGCCACATGCTCTCAAATTGAATTCAAGACAAATGCCATGAGGGGAATCCAAATGAGTTAGAAGATATTTGTGAGCAGAGATGTACTGTATGCACCGTGTGTGCATTTCAAATACATGAGGACACATTTCCTGTTGCTCTCCATCTCACATATATAATCTGAGAAAACAGCCCTCGGCAAAACATATAGCAAGACCACCATATGTATTCATGCTGTGAGTTTACCCAGTCAAAGCAGGGAAAAGGATTTTCTAGTACCGGGAATCCTCGACTTTTTCAAATATGAATTTTCGCCTTTTATCCTCGGCCCAGTCGTGGGGATCTATTGCTAATCTGGTCATGTGCGGGGAACCCACCGAAATTTAAAGAAAACGCGCCATAAAGACCTGGTTGTGAAATGGTGTTTCCGTGAGGCTTATGATAAATCTGCTCTCCGGGGAGGCTACTTAGCTGGAAGAGCTCCAGCTGCTGACAGATCCAGCGCATGACGATGTCAGCACATGGAAATATGGATCCTATTATCACACAATGGCGAATATATCAGCATCGGCCTGGGAGATGAAGGGAACAATTGCTTGTTGAGTAATATCACTTCCCCGCCGACTGTTAACTCTGCCCTTAGGTTTCTGCTCAAACCTCCAGCGTGTTCTCTTGTCGCCGAGCAGCAGAGAGAGAATGATGGAGCATCAAATATTTATCAGTCCAACAGAAATTAGAACGAATGTGCTCGGAATGTGTAAACTGATTCATTTCCATGGTCAGCTCATAGTTTCACAGATCATATGGGGGAAATTGAATTATTCAATTCCTGCTGGATGATGACTATTTTTAATAATCCTTGCTGTTTCATATTGGAGCATCATATCTCATCATTGGGAGTCATATACCTACACTGGAAGCTGCAGATTCAGAGCTCAGCTTTCTGCAGAGAATGAAATACACTGAATGCAAACACAAGCAGACATCTACACAGTGCTGCAAACTGCTTTAAGACCAATTGGAAACAGGCACTGACAGATGTAAACCAGTTGTATTTGTAAACATCTGTAGAAAAAAAAAAGGACCTGCAGCAACACAAGAAGCGTCATCAATGCCGTCATAAGATCCCTACAGCTCAGCAGTACCATCACCATCATGCTATTGCCATCAGCAACATTGCAATCTTCAGTATTTAGAAGTGCAAACTTGTCCTCAAATGGCTTCCATAGTTTTTAGGTCTCGAGGGTCAAGGTTAAGTGCTTGATAGAGCAGGTTCTTAAGCTTTTCTTGAAATTAGATGGAGACTGAGGATGGAATTGTCATGTGTGCCCCCACTGGTGAACCACTGTAGAATTCAAAAGATACAAAAGAATTGTGGATGTGTAAATAAAGTAAGATGACACGTCCGACTGTCGTGCTTGAGAGTACGTCAGTGGAGTTTCCTCCACATCACCTCCCGGCATTCAGACGTTTCCCCACTGTGGACGACTCGTGACGGGATCAGTGGGGGATGGATGTAAAATCCAGTCTGATCAGGGTCTGAGCGTCTGGACCACATGTTTACCTGCAGTGACCTCATGTCTTTGAATGCTCCATCCGGAAGGTGGCGGAGGTTGTTGCTGTGCAGCATGAGGAGCTCAGCTCTGCTCAGTCCGGCTAATGAGCCGTCATCCAGGCTGCTGATGAAGTTGAACCTGTACAGACACAACATCAGGACCATCGGTCTCAGACGTTAGAATGAATCAGTAAAACATAATCATTTCTATGTTGCTGCAGTTCAAATCTGTGTGTGTGTGTGTGTGTGTGTGTGTGTGTGTGCGTGCAGAGCCACTGAAATCACATGGGCTTGGAATCTTATGTGTGTGCCTTCACATGCATGCACTCGGGATTTCCTGTGCGTGTGTGTCTCCTACCCCAAGTTTATGCGTTGTGTGTGTGCGGGCAGGCCAGGTGGTATAGTGAGCATGGAGCGGAAGGTGCAGTGGACCTCGTTGGAGAAGCATTTACAGATTCTGGGACAGGGGAGCCCCCCAGGAACCAGGAGAGCCAGCACCAGCAGGGCCAGCGGTGCACTCACACGCCCAGACATCCTCCACCCCTTCAGAGTAGGAGCTGCTCTGAGACAATCACTGAGAGAAAAGAGGGAAAACAGAGGGGCTAATCTTTCCATCTCTCTCACATAGACTTCAACTCAGCTCTAACATCAGAAATGTGACTTTTTAAGGTGCAGCGTGTACGATTTCATGTCATCAATCACAAAACCATTACAGACAGACATTTTAATGACTTGATAATCACCTAACTGTTGTCGTTTTTTCCATTAACCTTAATCTAGAGGTGAAGCTGCATGTTGAATCCCAGCACCTCGCCCTCATCCTTCTGATCAGGCAGGAGAACCTCTGATAGACTTCAGGTGTCATTCAAACTCAAAAGATGTTTAGTACGTTACCTTTTACTACTGTAAAATCATGGTGGCCCGGTAGAGATACACATTGCTGGGCTCATTTAAGTAAATAAAAAAAATAAAAAAAACATTTAGGTATCATTATTTTTTAGAAGTGAGAAACATGACCAAAATGTTACACACTGCACCTTTAAATGAGTATATTTACATGAGGCGCGGCTCCACTCTGGGACCGCCATGTTTTTACAGTAGCCCAGAGTGGAAATATAAAACATCTTTTGAGTTGCACTGTAGTCTGCCTTAAGTTCTCCCGCATGCTCAGAAGGGTGAGGGTGAGGTGATGGATACAACATGTGATTTCACCACTAGATGTCACCAAATCTTACACACTGCACCTTTAAGGAGGATTCCACGTTTATAGAGCCCTGCTGGAGCCATTACTGACTAAATGCACCTGTTCCAAACAGACAGCACCTTTGGGAAATCTTCACGTTCCAGGTCATTTCTGTCAGATAACAGTCAATAACGCTATGGATACAAGTGTATGGCAAAGAAGGAGAAAAGTAGAATTAGACCACACAGATTCTCTCACTCTGTCTCTTCCACACACACACACACACACACACACACACACACACACACACACGCAAACAAACATATTGAAGTGCACAAACGCACTCTAACCTCTTCAGATGCGTCAAACCAACTGTGGGAGGAAAGAAGCTGCCTGAGTCTTTTAGAAGTCGCAGCGGGAGTGGATGTGCATTACGCGCCGCCTCGGGGCTGAATAGATTATTCTAATGCATATGAGACACAGTCACGGTTGATCAGAACATACCTTGAAATCCTTTTCGTCCGCAGGAGCGAGGAGTTATTTCACGCAGTCATTCATTCTCGTGAGGCGTCAAATGCTGATTTGGGGCTGAGTTCCCGCTCCACGGGATCTGAGTTACAATTGAATACTTTGTCCTTTCATTAGAACTCGGATCTGTGACTTTCAAAAGTTGTTGCATTAAAGACGAAGTGATAGTGCTTGGTCAAGTTTGCGCAGCAGGAAAAGTTGAAATCCAAAAAATGGTTTGCGCAGAGTAGAATCCGACAGGTCCCCTCCTCCAGACGCGTGTTTCTGCGCAGTGTGTGAGCGTGTGTGTGTGTGTTTACGTGTGTGTGTGCATGTGTTTTTGTGTGTGTGTGAGTGCACGCGGGGACTGTGGCTCAGCGGCTGCGTGTTGTGTTGGAGGATGAGTGAGGGGGGACCGGACCGAGGTGAACTTAAGGAGTGACGCTCCAGGCAGAGGGTCTGTCCGAGGAGGGGCTCCGCGCAGAGGTGCGCCTCGGTCTGGAGCCTGTCATGTATCTGCACATGCTGAGAGTGTAAAGGCCTCGGGAATCGAACCATTTCTACACAAAATCTGTCTCCACTCTTGCAGAACTTCATGTATTTGAGTATTATGTATGTATTCTCTCACGCTGGTTGGACGCTGCTGTGCAGTCTAGATTCATATTCAAATATTGTGAATGAATTTGCATAAACATATTTCATGAATTCCAATGCTCATCCACACGATCCTATGAAGAATTAAAGCTCTTAAAGGTCCAGCGTGTAACATTAGGACAAAAATATCTGCACTTCCATTAGCTGAAGTAAATAATAAAGTCTGACACCAGATGTCACTCAGTTTTACACAACTTTAAACTTTTGTTTAGATTATTATATAAATCAAATGATAGATGTACCCTCAGTATTCCTCCACCAAGACCTGAAAGTCCCATTAACAAGCTTCAATCAAGCTGCACAAATGCCTCACATTCATAAATACCAATCCTCCAATTAAGCCTCTTCTGTCTAGATCAGGAGTGTCAAACATACGCTCTGCAGGCCAAAACTGTCCTGGCAGAGGGGATAACAATTCTTCAGAATAGTCCAAAAAGACCATTGTCTTGAAATGCTGCAGAAATCTATGATCACCCCGGCTAATGGAATCCATGAACCCTCTTTGTTTCACCCGCAGCCCTTCCTCCAAACATTGACATCAAAAATAAATAAATAAATGAACTAAACAAGAAATAAAGCGATGCATCATAACCGGTGTTAAAATGAATGGACACAAAAGATAGTCAATGAAAACAACTACAAAGATGCACAATAGATGAGAAAGGCCCCAACAAAGAAAAGCAATACAATGAAATGACACCAAGTCATAACAAAATCCACAGGATGTCTCAAAGTTGTTAATATTGTTGTTAATATTGTCCAAATGATGATGGTGTTCTACTCGATCATAGTTGGACTATTTCCCAATCACAGATGAAAATATTTATGTTTTCCCAACAAACAAATCTTTTTTTTTTGTGTGTGTAATAGCTGCTCTGAATGTGCTCAGCTTTAAGGTTCCACTCTTTTAGAGATTCTGGATAACTTGGATACATTTTGGAAGCTATTTGCAATAGCACTTGAGCCTCATTCAGGAAATGGAGCAGGACTGAAACGAACAGAATGAATCTTGGATCTTGGAGTTTTCATGGCTACTTTCAGAGACGTCCTTTGAACGGTGGATGAGCGCAGCTAAATAAGGCATTGTCTTCATCCATGTGATCCTCAGAGTCTCAGGCGCCCTGTGATGATCACACCTCCTTCTGAGAGGGAACCAAAATAGACATATGTTTCTCAGCTGTTGTCTCCTGTAAGCACAGTGACCCATCCTCCCCCTCAATTTGCCTTAAAGAACCTTTGTATGCATATGTGTGTGTGTGTGTGTGTGTGGGGGGGAGAGAGAGACACACAGGGAGACAGAGGGAGAGATAAGACAAAGATAAGACTTCAAGTCATCTGCCCTTTTCCATATCAGTGATTTCGTGATGCTGTATTTTCTAGCATTTTAATTATGTGTCATATGTCATGTATGAGTTATTTATCATACTGCGTCTGCGTGGGAGAGCAGGGCTACGTGTACGTGTGTGCGTATGAGTCTATGTGGGAGGGGTGGCTCGCACCAGATGTGAGAATAAGGTCAACTCCGAAGATGAACAGTCACATCAGCTGCCTGAATGATGGATCATAAAGCTCATCATGAATCATCTCTCTGGCTTGTCATTCCGTAAATGGACATCCATAAACATATTGAAGATCTGATAACACGACACCTCCCCCTCTAATGATTCTCGAACAAATGACGGCAACCTGCATCACCTCATATGAATGTCTGAATGTTTGTCGTCCTGCTTGGGCTTAACTGTTCTGGTGCGGTGGCTGTGATGGGACTGTGAAAGACATTAGGCTGGATCCCAACTTACTTCATTACAGTATTCTGCACTGTGCTGGGTGAATCACTGTCTGGTGGGAGGGAGGGAGGGAGGGAGGAAGGGAGGGAGGGAGGGAGGGAGGGAGGAAGGAAAGACTACGTGATGTAACATCAATGGCTCTTGGGGGCAGGTCGATGAAGGGCCAATTGAATGATGAGAGGAGACGTGACGGAGGTGGGGGTTTGTGAGAGTTGTGACTTGTCTTTCAGAGAGACAGCAGCTAATGAATGAATGAATGAATGAGTCACTCCATCAATCAATCAATCAATGAGCCAATGAGCTGGTGGGAGCGTGTCCAGAAAATTCATAACGGGAAACTGTGTTTGTCACAGACGCAAATCTGACGACGAAACAAAGTGCAGAGATGTGGCATAGAGGAGCCATTACCCGCACAAGATACAGATGAGCAGGGGCGGAGCCAGGGGTGGAGCCAGGGGCGGAGCCAGGGGCGGAACCAGGGGCGGAACCAGGGGCGGAGCCAGGGGCGGGGCAAGGCCACCATGAATTAATCATTTGTTAGAGGTTGAAAACTAGTGTGAAAACTATCCACACCAATGTCTCATGAAAGTCTTCCATAAGCTGTGATCTCATTCAGCTGCTTGTTATCAGTTCGTGGCCTATATCTACAAAAAAAGTTTTCTATTATATAGCACATCATTAAAGTTTTGTAGACCTCATGTCAACTGCAGACCTTATTTCGGGTCTGTCACGGACAAACCAATAAAACTCCATACTTTGAGAGGCATTGGCGTGCTAACTTACTTTTTAACTCACTCTTACTTCAATTCCAAGTCCAGTATAACACCTTTGCCTATAGTACCACATCTTAGCCAAACAAGGCCCTCATCTGTATTTTTGTCATTTGGGAAACATTGAATATTTTGCAGGTTAGGCCCCATTGGGCTCTCATTAGATCTATCAGGACCACAAGAGGAGGCTGGAAGTGCCTGAAGTGGCCCTCATCTATATGATGGAAAATGAGGTCAGTTCATATTCATGTCTGAACACAGCTTAACTGTGACCTGCAGTCAACAGGATCCTGTCTGGGCCGCTAACCAGGCTCCTCTAATGAGGTTTTTAAAAGCACCCCGGTCATCACCGCTCCGCTCTCTATCTCCGTGTCTCTGGGGTCCGTTGCTATCTAGGTCACCGACGACTGTGAGTGCTGAATCATGAATCCGGGAAGTAAACAGTGCGGAGATGAAACCAGCTTGCTGATACATAATTTGGAAATTGTGCGCATAAAGTATTCTTTTTGATCTGGCTTTGATGTGTGAATAAACTCTTTCATAGTGTTGGCTGGTAAAAAAAAAAATCACTGCGTTCCATTAATTTGCCCTCATTCTCCAACTCTGCAGGACTGGACTTGGCAATTGGTACGTTTCCTGTTTAAGTCATAATAGAATAGTACATTTTGAATCTATTTTTATCATTACAATGGTGCTAAATAAAAGCTAGAGAGCTGGGTTGTACTGTGTGTTTTTTCAGATGTACCTTGGGGTTAAAGCTGCAGTGTACAACACAGTGATACAGTGATTGTGAGGGGTAAGGTTGCAGCTGAATACCCTTCACTTCATCCTTCCTCTCCAAGCATGTAGAGGAACGTACATTACAGCCTTTGGTTATGATGAAAAGTCACAAGGCCATGCACTTGCCCACTTTGAGCTACTGTAAAAACATGGTTGTACAACATGGCGGCCGCCGTAGAGACTTGATGATCCTGTTGTAGAGGAATAAAAACAAGAATGTAATATAATATGATATTAATGTAAATATATTCTTCACGAATGTCCCCTCACACCTTCTCTGTCAAGGTCCCTTCAAAAAGTGAAAACCAGAATAGAAGCATCAGGCAGGGCAGGAAACCCAGAACTATCCTTAGAGGAACCGAGACCTTCAATTACGTCCTTCTTGACCTCTGGGCTCTGAGCAGGTTGAGGCTGTGGGCTCGTAAAAGGCCGGTTAAAGGCCGGGGCAGGTTGCCCAGTGCACGGCTGGAAGGAGAGCTCCCATCAGCATTCCTGAGCAGTCAGATGGATGTTGAAACACACACTGAATATTCCTTTAAAAAGAGATTCAGCCTATCAAGTTGTAGATTGATTTTATGGCTTTACATTATAGACGGAGACATGATGCTGTGTTTTACTTCCTGTCGTATACTTCGCTCTCCGAATTCGTAAGTGCCGACTCTGTGTTCTGTGTAACCGCCGCCTTGTTTCCAGTCAGAGCTGCGTAGCAGTAAAAAACCATGCCATGTCGATTCGGAAGCTCCTCATGTTTTCCACTGCTTTCTGCCACCGTGATTTAAAAATACTATGGCTATAAACATGCTGCACCGGGCAGTAATCGCACCTCCACTTTAGAAATTGAATATAAGCCTGCTGCGCAATCTAACTCTGGGTAACTTTTTAATATTTCCGAATCAGATGACGGCTAAACTTTCCTGAAGTCTGAGCTTGCTGTGCCGGAGCCCAAGGGCCGAGCAGAGGCACCGGGACCGGGGCCACGTGGTCTATTATTGATTTGAGACTCCCAGCACTCCATGGGGTCGGGGCTCGTCTGGCCAAGTGAGAGCCCGGAGCTTGGCTGCTGCGTGGGCGGCCGTGGCAGGAATCCACGGGCTGATGGTTGGATGGTCACGGGACTCACTCTTGCTGTGTTTTATTCTCCTGTGGGAAGCAGGTGACTTTAGGTGACTAACATGGAGAGAGGGCTGCCTGCTCATACAGTCTCACTGAACTGAATATGAAAAGCCTTGGTTCTGCTTGGTTCTGTGATAGGTGCAACGATGAAATGGAAAATTAACACTGAGTGCAAACAGATTGTAATGTCCATCCGCTGTACTGCAGCCAGCCAAGCACGTGCATTCTGTAGATCAGTGGTCATGGACTATATCCATTGTCCTGGGGGGTGGAAGGGGGGGGGGTGCAATCATGGACTGTTTCTGCGCAAGATCACCAGGATGTTAGAATTAGTGAATATAATGATACAACCTCCCGAGGACATTACATTTTCACCTCTGCTTGTTTGTGTGTGTGTGTGTGTGTGTGTGTGTGTGTGTGTGTGCGTGACCAAGATTACACAAACTACCACATCATATTTCCATGGAACCAGGTGGAGCGATGTGGTTTGGCTTTGTAGCAGACTTAAAGTAGAGGCTGGATTTTCAAATGTCACTTGCTCTGGTGCAGCTTGGTTGACTTGAAGGAAACTGTTGGGGCATATCCATTATTCTGTGTGTACCATTGTAGATAGGGGTGAATTTGAATAAAATGCTTAAGTGATGATGTATTTTTGGAGGCTAACCCAGATATTTGCGTCTCACTGGTTCTCCCGGCAAAAAGTCAATGGGATTTTGGATTTGAGAGGATTTGGTGAAACACAGTTCCTGAGCCAATATAAGAATGCTCGGGTTTGGTTTGGTAAGATAATAACAAACTGACACCCTTCTGTGATTGTTGTGATTGTAACTGCCTAATTTTATAGTGCTCCTGACAGGCTGTTATGTCGTTTTTCCCTTCTTTTAAAAAAAAAATAAAAACAGTGTCATTTTCATCATATGTCACACTCTTTAACAAAACATTCATGTCTCGTAGGCTTTATCAATTACAGCCACTCAAACAACTAATTGACATAAAGATGAGGGATCCACAAATGGCCACATGCCAACCAATTTCAGCATATCAGAACTCATGTGGCACTCCACTGTCTTATTCAGTGCATTGGAAACTGCAGCTGGCGTGCTCTTTGGAGAATCAGTGATCACAGAAACTCTGCATGATGCATTAATGACAGAAATGGACACATGCAATACAATCAAACTTGTACTGAAACAACTTGTGCTGCTGCTCAGCCGCAACCCGAGGTACCGATTCAGCAGATCGACCTGGGCTCCAAGTGTGGCGGGCGGCTCAGTATTTACAGAGAACATGTTACAACCAGAAGATTATAGGGCGTGAAACTCACTGAGAAAATGAAGGAAGTTGGTGTGACAGCTTTAAGGAGAGGGGTGCGATGCAGGGTTGGCTGACAGCTACCACTTGTTTGTTTCCTTGAATGATACATGGATAGTGTTCACTTGAGTAAATCTCACACACCGACAGAAGTCAACATAACTCAGAGGCCCGAAGCATTTGGGGGTGGATGTGTAAATTTAGGGAAATGAATGGGACACAGTAAAGAGGGGTACACCAGTGAGCTGAAGGTCTATTATTCACAGATGTAGCAACTATACTCTTGCCAGAGGGCAGAGCAGTTAAAAGGCTTTTGTCTCACACTTCAGGAAACGTATCCAGGATGAAGGATTTAAGAAGAGTTTAAGTTTTGTCCATTTTTCCCAAACATGTGGTAAAAAATCTGGTAACTAATTGTTTTTGGATGTCGGTTGTAGCTTCATCGTCAGTGGGGTCATGCAATATTCAAGTAGAGCTGCGTGGGCACAAGGGCGAAATGTTGAGAGTTTGATTCCCAGTGGGGCCGCCCATACTGTGAAAAATCCATTACAGCACCTCTAAGTGTTGTGGATAAGGGAGGAATGTCCTTCAAATGTCACAAACTAGACCCTCGACTCTTAATCTGAGCAGCTGCGGTCGTGCCCTATGAGCCCAGAGGGAATAGAAGGGTCGTTGACACAGGATATGGAGATTGGCGAGGGACAAAAAGGGGGTTAAGAGGTGCTGAGTGTAGGTACGAGTCGAAATATGGGTATGAAAAGAAGGCCAGGAGAGAGAGCGAGAGAGCCGGAGCGTGTGGTGGATGTGGGGTGTTTGGGTGGGGACTGGGACAGTTGGGATCAGAAAGGGGTCAACAAGGATCTGGGGAAGTCAATAAAAAGGGAACATGGTCAAAAAAGGAGGGGGGGGCGGGGGTGCTGCTGCTGCTGCTGCTGCTGCTGCTGCTGCTGCTGCTGCTGCTGTGTGGAAATCCTGGAGGCATGTTGTCTGGTGGTCTGTGGTCCTTTACATGTGTGCCCCATAACACAGGGCTTTTAAATTAGCATGGAGCCCAAACACAGAAATTGTCCCTTCAGTGAAAAGACCATACTAAAGCCAGAGCTGAGACAAACCTTCTCTTTCCTCCGCAGGGATCTAAAAGCTCTTATTTCTCCATAGCATATTTGTTTTCCTGCAGGACTGTTTTCTCCACTGACAGATCATGTAATAGGATTATACACGATTTCATCACACCGTCATAAATAGCTCATCCTGTTTAAATGACTACCATAAATTACTCAACACCATTTAATGAAGGGAGATTTAATACCATGTATTTTCTTGTTTACATGCAAAGAGAATGTCTAAGACAATCAAGACGACATGAGTCATCCCCACACTTGTGGTTTGTGTCATGTCACAATACTTGACGAGCATCCACCGGTTATGAAGACATGAATATTTCACTCTAACTCACATTTTCCATTAATGTTTAACAGATATTTTGTATTTGAGCTGTGCTGTCATGTTTCCTTTGACCCATATAATGTCACTAACAAGAGTCATTTATAATTTGTTACTTCCAGGGCTGATGGATGAGCCCAATAGGGAAGTGGAAAAACGTGCAGTTCACAGGTTGGCCACTTGAGGCTGCTTACAAAAGCGAGTCAATCCCCATAGACTCCCATGTTTAAATAGCCAACTTTAGAGGTGTATTAAACATGTTGTTTTTTTGGTCTCAATCGGTCACATTTAGTTTTGTCACAGCTGTACAGAGCGTGGTTTTAGAGGGTGACTTAGCAAAGCAAGACACCACTTGTCACTTCAGTTATCATAAAAACTCAAAGGTGTACATTTTGTTCATTCTGGGCCACTGTAAACCTGGCAACACAGCAGCTCCTATTGTGAATGTAAAGAGCTCATCACGGAGTTATGTGAACAATCATTTGTAAATGTCAGGTGACTCTGCCTGAATGGAAACATTTATTGTAACGTTTGCTAGATCAGTTGTTACCAAGACTTTAATTGGACCTAAACTAAAAGGACACTGTACCTTTAATAACATCTAAATTAAACCCTATATCTCATTTTGCTAGGGTCGCATTCTCCACTTGGTACCTGCATAACTCACTAAGATACATATCAGTAGTACCTATAATTGAATGTCATGGTAGGACAATAAATATACCCCCTATTAAACCTGGCACAGATAAGCACAGCCCCTCTCTCTGAGCCCCTCTGTGTCCTCTTAACAGTCCGATGTAGTGACTCTGTTTCAGCTGGTGCTGTTTAGACAGTCTCCAATTGGTGCCGTTTAGCGTTCAGGTCTATAAAGTTCATTCACATGGAGGTGTGAGAGAGCTGTCATGCTAACGAGGTCAAACACTTGAGGTTTTCTTGGCTTCCTGAAATCCCTCAGGCCTTTCCCAAGGCGCTCACGGCCCAGGGCTGTGGGTAAAGTTTGAGTTTTAAGTTAATTTTGCTCAAAGCTTGACATTCAAAACGCTTCCACTCAGAAATGTCACATTGACTGCTGTAATTGGCAGGGACGTTTCATAATTGGGCCAGATTTTTGTCGTCCGATATGGATTTTTATCATTCTGCTCGGCAAAAGTTCATTATATCCAGTTTAATCACAGAACACAGAGAAGTGTGATATTTTGCTGATGCTCCGAGAAAAGTGCTGTTTTTGGAACCACGGCCCCTCCAGTGCACTTAGTGAAGCGTTAAGTGCTACAAACAGCCACCGGGGATGGTTGTTTGCGGACATGGGGCATAAACCCAGGTCATTTGTTAGAGTGTATGAACAGTCGGCTACACCACTACACACTGTCAACCCCATCACTGCATTCGTAAATCTGTGTATCCCATGCAGAGTGGAAACACTTATTCTTATAAATCAGAACAGTGACATCATCAGAATGTGGAAATAGTTTATACCATATTCAAGCATCATTGCATGGCCATAATTTTAAGGCATATTGTGCGGGATTTAGTTGCTTCTGAACAACTCTCAGCTTACCCTTCCCTGTCAAGCATGTTGTAAAACACATGGAAGCCTTCACTTATGAATATAATCCAAAAGTTGTTAAATGTGTCCATTCTGCACTATGGAACATGGCGGCCTTTTAAGAGGTGATCTGCTTCAGGCGTGCAGGGCTCATTCTAGGATAATGAAAATAACAATTCTTACACTTCAGGTGATTATGAACTACAAACAATGACGATTGAAAACGAACACATTTCCTCGGAATCGTACACACTTAACCTTTAAGGCAGAACACCTGCCTTAAATAGAATAGAATGTCACAGCTTGCCACTGTAATTTAGCTGGTTTACTTAAGAGTGCTAAAAGTAGCAGCCAGCTGAGCCACTCAAAAGGACTTGGCTGGATTTTATATATACATATATATATATATATGAGCACATATGTCTTAGAGCTGTTCCGGTGTTCTTTGTGACAGACGACAGGGATGTAAACAAAATCACCATAAATAACGTCATCATAGAATTTAAATTGAATCGAGCGCTTCGGGAATGTTAGTGTCAGACTGCAGGCGGAGGGAGCATGTCCTCTGGAGACTGACGGGGGACTCAGACAACGGAGGAGTCACCAAAGGTTTGATCAAAAATAAATTGCTCTCACCGTCAGTTCATGGCCAAACGCAAAAACACAACATCTCTGAAGCAGTGGAATTCTTCACCTTTTGGGACACACTTCTCACGTTGTCTCTCCGTCTCACGCACAGTGGACCCAGAGGTGGTCTCACGTCCCCATCAGCCCTCGTGGACACGTACAAAGGCACCGGAGCAGACACATTTGCTGCCTCGCAGGTCAGACTGACAGAATCTGTAATTATCTCAGTGCAGCTCTCTGCCTTTGGCATTGAACCCTCACACAAGACTCTCGACCTGTTTATGTAATGGCGGAGCTCGCTCTCAAACATGTTGAAAATGCTAATTAAACTCATTGCCGAGTGTAGCTCACCGATTAGTCTCCTGACAAGTTTTATTGGCTTATTCGTGGCTGCATGCAGTCGCCGCCCATGCCGTATTTATTCTGAGGTTGTAAAGAGACAAATTAGGCACGACGCTGAGTAACGCCTTACATTCTGCTTGGTCTATAGGCTGCCTAATGGCCGGCGCAATGATCCAGCCGACCATCTGCCTCATGGAGCAAGTCTACCCATATTTTCACCCACACTTTCAAATACTTACATAGCTGTGGCGGAATAACTTCGGTGGTTGGCACTCATGTACGTCTCTTTTTTTTTTTACACATAACCCGGATCATGGACAAGTTGTCAGTTCATTTACAGAAAGTCCATAAAGACAAGAGTCAGGGCTCCCTTTTAAAAGGCCGGGGTAAGCTGATGCTCTTAAAGCACATGGCCTAAGTGCACTCAGGGTGTGTCCTAATCCACAGTGGAAAGAAATCTGCTCTGTCCCAGTTACATTAGTTCAAAAGGGTCTGGCTTAGTCCCGTAATCAATCATGGATGTATTTATTGGTGCAAAATGCAATAAAACAATCAGAGGGCCATCCCTTGTTCCCTTTAAACGTCAAACACTGTTGCATCTTGGCGGATTTTGATTCAAATATCTGCCTTAGCTCACTGCCTGCGCCAGAGACACGTCGAATATGTGCACGAGCGTGTTTTCTATGTGTGTGCAACAAGTGATCGTGCACCCGACTCTGCAAGAACTATATTAATATCTTGTTGTCGCACCTTGCACGACAATTTATACATTAGGTCGTATGTAAATACAACACATCAAGATGCTTTTTGCCGGTTGAAATATGGGAATTATTTTTCATTGAACCTGTACAATGGTAGAGATGTACTGCTCCACTGACTTCAGAGCAGGTTCAGCCCCTTGAGGAGCAGAATGGCCCTCAATTGCCTCATGATAGTAAGATGCCAACTGACCACGCCTCACTTCAAGACGACCAAAGCCATGGGCCTCAGATGGGTGTGGGTTCCATTGCAAGTTAAAACCTCTATGGGGCTGGAACACGGTCCCTGAAAATAACATCTGCGTCTGTGAGAAACTACACTACATATGTCGACAGCAGTGTTCGACGCAACACCCTAACTGAATGGTAGATGATCTGTGAGGCTGTCATCATCTCTCATTAGCATGCTCACAGTCACTTGTTAGCATTCGTGCAGATGAAACGGCCATTGAAATACCATCAACAGTCCAAACACCCGGTCACAAACCGAGCACTGGACCGACAGCTGGCGCAAGATCCATTCGGAGGACGACATGACTGAATCGAACATGACAGGATTCTTTGTGGCACCAACGAAAACATTTCACCCGAATCCAATCGCTGCAGAGACCAGAGTGGGGAACCAACTAACCATCAGACTCCGAGCCACCGGAGCCACTGTATCAGCGTGGCCATTAGCAAAGCGAAGAAAGCAACTCAATTTAGCGGCGGTGGAAATATGATCCTTCATCTCCCGTACAAGAACTTGTCCTTTGAATTAGCTCTAAGTGAGACGAAGGAAGCTGATTAAAGTCACTCTGCTGGAAACACTATCCCTCATCCACTTCAAGGGCTTGGGATTCTAATTAGCTCAGACGATAAACTGGTCATCTATCATGCCGGCTAGTGCTGCACTTGGGCTAAGTTCAAGGCAGTAAAGAGACGCAGGTCAGGAGAAACTTATTAACTTGGTAGCCTGATTGAATCCTGTGTTCAAACTACTTTTTTTGGATTCGGCTGAGTTTTGAAATGCACTGCAGAAATAGCTTCGTTGACTAAGATTTAGTTTTAGGGTATCACTCTCCCGCACGTATTCATAAGTGATCAGAAAGAAAAATGACTCATGACCCTGCGTCTCCTGCTCTGTGTGAATCTGAGTCCATTTAAGAGACTAAGCTGCAAGTTGAGCTTGGATCTCTCAAATAACAGCTAACTCAGATGTAGAAGATGGAATGAGATAGATAGAATATATATTTCAGACAGCGTGATGAGTAATGTTGGTCTTATTGATGAAAGTACACATAACATCGTTCAGATAGACAATGACTGCATATGAATTTGTGGCCTTACATTTTTAAATGTGACCTTTTCTTTGCTCAAACACACTTTTGGAATGATACTTTTTCCAGGATGCAGCGCTGGAAAACATTACATTCACCTTTAAAACTTCAAACTACAGTTTCTAAATGGAAAGTAGATGAAAGTGATCATGCCAGAGGCAGAAAAGATCAACCATATCCTCATAAATCTGTGATTTTGACTTTGGATCCTCCTTTAAAGTGACCAGGTAACTTCTGTCTTAGGACCTTCAAATTAAAAATGACCTCTTGGTGCATTTGCAGTGAGGATAGTAACTGCCCCGGTCTTTGCTGTGTCCTGTTCAACAGGTCATCGTAAAATAAATAAAAGGATTTTTCTGACAGACGTTCTTTCGGACAGTTACTGCTACTCTCTCCTAATTATTATCTTTAGCGCTGAAGGAAATAAAATATATCGTGAGAGATGACAGCCCTGCAGTAGCATGATGAGTTTCCCTCTAATCTGCCCTGTCCTGCACCTCATTCCTTCTGCTGCTGCTGCAGAGTGTGTGTGTGTGTGTGTGTGTGTGTGTGTGTGTGCATGCGCGCGTGCATACGTGTGTGCCCGTGCGCGCGCGCTGTGTCTCAGCCGATCTCCAGATGTCATGGGGCAGGAGGGCTGCAGATGGTCGTCATTCCCCTCTGTCAGCGACAGGAAGAGAGAGATTGAGGGAGAGAAGGAGAAGAAAAGAGAAATAGGTCGTGTGAGGAACACAGGCAGACGGAGTGATGGCGAGAGCAGTGAAAGAATAACAACAGCGGAGAGGCCCTTCTCATCCCAGCGATGGCAGTATCGTTAAAGCCTGAATTTAATCCATCTATCCATCTATGCATCCATCCATCGATGTGGTCCGACTGTATGATCCATTTTGGATAAGTTATCTCTCATCACATATGAGGGGATTATAAAATACAAAGAGCTCTTTAATGAATAAGTAAAGCGCCATTGAGAATATTCTTTGATGTGAGTGTCGGAGATGAGGTGGAAAAGAGGAACATCTGATTCTTTTTTTTTTTTTCTTTTGTCGGAAAGAGAGCAATGGAAAGAAGAGGAGAAGGTTAATGAGGAGTCTGACGCCCCGGGGGGAACGTTCCCCTGGCTCCAGACGCACATTCAAACGCACACTCGCGCGCTCGCACACACCTTAACGTGGCGGTAAAACACATGGTGAAAGCTGTTAACATACAGCTTAGCTTATCAACAGGCGCAACAACGCAGGAAGGCTGGCTCATTAACGCACCTAAATACACCCACAACGCCGTCACTAGACAACAATCTCTTTTGTAAAATGAGACGGAGCCTGCGAACGGGAAAAAAACAAAAAACAAAAAAACAAACAAACCAGGCATTGGCACCGCTTTGACATTGAAAGCAATTGTGCAAATATAAATACCATCTCTCTGGGCTCTCTGTCTGGATGAAAACTCATAAATAAAGAAGAGGTTACATTTCAAAGTGCTGCTGGTCTGGGTTACAGCTCTCATTTAACACTCCCAGACCCATCCGGCTCTTTTGTTATGGTGAGAAATTGTTTTTCAGTGTAAATAATTTTGGATCTGCCAGAGGGAATGTTTCTGTCACGTAATGCCACGGAACATAATGCCACTTAACGTGGGAGGCAGACGGCGCTGGTTGAAAGGCCCTGGCACATTGCGGCATTTCTCTATTGGTGGCGTACTCTTGACTTTGCTGCCTGTGAAGTGTCAAAGTGACGAGTGCGGTGAGTCTCCTGTAGGGGGCAGGTGGACGTCTTGCACGTGTTTTCAGACACGGGGCTTCGTGAATGTCAAAGACGGTCCAACCATCTGCAGCATTGTTCCCATTTACACCCGATATGTCAATGTGTGTGTGTTGTGATCAGGTTGCAATTTGCCTCCTCGTTCACCACATACTCCTGATATTGACATGCATCGCAGGCATGTGCTCATGCTCCTCCCGGCTCTGGCAGCAGGCTGCACTGTCGTATTTGGTCTCTGAGCCGCTCTGGGCCACATGAGGCCCAGGTGCACCGATGCCCTTATGCCAGTTTTACCGAGGGCCACTGCCGTCCACAGGGCAGTGGGCACGCAGGCGTACAGTGAGCTGGTGGGTCGCATGTGGGTTGGTGCCGCATCTCCATGTAGACTTGTTGTCAGTGTGGTTTTCACTGTACGTCCCCAACCACTTTTGGACATTGTTGAGCTGATCAAATCTCAATTTCAGAGCACTTTGAGTGTACTTCCTTTTGCACTTCCATGCCACTTGGTGCTTTCTGATTGTAATCTGGTCACGTTTACACAAATTAATTTCAGCTGTAAACATGGTCTCAGACTGAAATGGGCAGGATGACGACATATACACTGACATGTTTATGTAACTCACTTTGCTGCTGCCTCATGTGCCCATCATGACTAATCACACACAAACAAACAGTCCCATTAATTACTTCGTGCTAGAAGCGAGGCAGTGGAAAATGTCAGCGCGATAGCATCTTCATCCTAAGTATTAGCACAGTAATGCTAGCTTTCTTACCGTGCCTCGAGCTAAGTTGTCTCAACAACCCCCTGGTGGCTGACTGCAGAATGGTTCATAAACCTGGCCTCCTCCTTTTTAGTTCATGGGATAGAATGTCAAATAGTCTTCTCTTGAGCTTGGCTTGGACTCATTATCACCTCCCTCCACCCCCACCACAATTTTGACGCAGACATGGTACTTGAAGAGGACAGGATGTGGCTTTAGAGACATGTGTTGTCCATCTATTTATAGTTACAACCTTTCAGGATTCTATCCTCCGGCGTTGATCCCTTTTGACAAACTGTGGGAGAAATTCTTTTAAAATGTTCATATGCATCATTTTCAACATGTAGAAAGCATTTAGTTCGTATACTTTGAACACAGCCTCGCTCTGCATGATCTCAGCCCGCACCTGATAGTGTTTTTGTCAGACATCTCTGGAACACAGCGCACCTCTGAATTAGTCAAAATGGAGAATGAGTGTTCCGCGGTTCAACATTGCCAAATGAATTTTTCAGTGGCTGTGTTTCAACATTCCGCCTGCAGACTGCGGATCTTTGATCATGGCTGATTGTCTCTACCTTTCACTCTGCAGCTCGGCTCTGAGAGCTCAGTGAGAGAGACTTCACTCTGCAGGCGCCAATCCAGGGCAAAGTGTGAAGCTGCCGAGTGTCAAATGTCAGTGGGCACAATGTGTGTGGCGTGTTCCAGCAATGTGGTGTGAAGTGATGGTCACACACAAACACACACACACACACACAGGGTTTCTGTGTGAGCCAAAACAGGAACCAAACAGACCCACAAAAGTAAATATGGAGATTGATGAGGTGTAGAAATCCTCCCACAAGCCACATAAATCCAAACCATGCAAACCAGTGGATCTCTGTGTCTGTGCTGCCTTTTGACAAAACAACATGAGTCGCTCCCGGACTGTGAACCAGAGCGGGCACATTTGAAGAAGTTGCCCTTTTTATTTTTTCATTTTTTTTCATGGTGATGAAAATAACTGATAATTTTGTGATTACATCCTGTCCAGTGAGAACTGATGTCGGGTATTTATTTCAGCAACAATAGAAAACTCTCAAGGGACGATAACCGGCGAGCCAACAGTGGATTGCTGATGTGGAGAAAACACTTAAATTCAATTGTTGTTCATTTAAACATGATTATAATCCTTTGGGGTGGACATAATAACCAGCATCCAGGCAGAGAGCCTCAGACAACTGAGAGAGAGGGCGAGAGAGGAGAGAGGAGAGAGAAAGGAAACAGAGATTTTAATAATACATACTCACCGTATCCACCCATAATGGGAGTTTTCATGGACTCATTCTAACCATTTCTGAAGGGCTTCTGTTGCTCAATGGGCTTCTGCTGTTTTAGATCATCAGATGTGACAGGAAGATTTTGTGCCCAGAACTTACGACCATCCTGAGACGGCCTGATGCCGGCGAGCCATCGAGAGGGAAGTGGATTTGGACGGCGCGCGAGTGAATGACCAAGAAGTGGAAGGATGGCGAGAGAGGTTTAATGCAGACAGAGGGAACACGGATAAGAGAGGCAGGAGAATGAGGAAGTCGAAAAGACGGATGAGAAGTAAAGACGGTGTACTTCTTTAGAGGGATTTAGCGCTATCTTCTGCAGGGTTTTGGACATTTACGCATGGTTCAATTCAATAGACATGTTTAGTGTGTCCACTCTGGGCTATCGTCAAAACATGGCGGCCCCCGTAGGGTCATGTAAAAAGCAAGTCATACACTGTGGTAATGATACATTTGTATAGAATTGTTTGGTAATTCCATTTCAATAGATAGAGTGACAAACAAAATGACTGAAATCGTACACACTGCACCTTTAATCTTCGTGAAACCTAATATAAATTTAACAGTAACGTAGATTTCAAATTATACAAACCCAAGCCTAACCCTCAGACAGGCCCTCAAGTTCAGTCCATAAAACCACGTTGTGAGGTCCACTATAGTCCGCCCATATATAGAGCTAAAAATGTGCATACACACACACACACACACACACACACAGGATTATCTTTATCCAGTAATAATCTCTTCATATCTGATGCTCTTTTCGTGACTTCTGGTAATATGCATATACTGGCTGATTCTGAGTGTGTGTGTGTGTGTTTGTGAGTGTGTAGGTGTGTGTGTGTGTGTGTGTGTCCATGCACAATGTCAGGCACAGGTCCATCTGTGTTTAAGTGAGTGTGTTCATGCGTGTGAACGATCCAGTGCGTATGTGTCTGCAGTGAGATAAAGCAGCCTAATCCTGAAGGAATGGAACATCTCCTCTCTTTCATCCCTCAGCCTCTCTCTCTCTCTCTCTCTCTCTCTCTCTCTCTCTCTCTCTCTCTCTTACACAGCATTAAAAGGACAATGTAATGCTCCTCGAGTGGAGCGAGGGAGAGGAGGGGAGAACAGAGACATAGAGAAATGAGGGAGAGATAGAGGGTGACAGAGATGAAAAGATTAAAAACCGAGGCAGAGAAGATTTAGAGGGGAAAGAATGTCATTCCCAGGTTATTTCTCCTCTGTTTTTCAAACCCAACTTTTTGAATGAATCCCAATGCAGCCTTATGTCTTTCTCTCTCCATCCCATTCACATATACTGCAACCACACCACTCGTTCATTCTCAGTTCAAAGTGAAAAGTGAAAAGTGAAAATCATAGAATGAATGAATGCGGATGACAAAGGCTGGATCTTTTTTAAAATTTAAAATGAAAAACGAAAACAATTTAGGTTGTGAAGATGCACGTGTAATAACAAACAGCACACAAGTTATACATTCAGAGGAAAAATGAACAAACGGCATTCAAATATGGAAACGAACATTTTGGGGATGAATTGAATTACGATGGGGAAAGTCTGATGACCTGGAGGTAAAACTGTGTTTTCAAAGTTTAATTTCATGGTGCGGTGTCGCTCCACGTGCTCTGATTTATTCTCTTACTCTTGTGGCAAAGTCGGTGATTGAGTTTTATGTTGGCGGTGTTGTGGGTGTGTTGTTTGGGTTGTGTTTCAATAAGGACGTTGTGTCTTTCTTCTTCAAGCATAAAGTCAGGCAGAGTCTCCTGCTGTTTTCTGTGCGTCGCCAGATTTGTCTGTCTATCGGCGCTCGGATTTCAAAAGAGCACTGTCGCTTGTTTTTCAGTTAATACTTAAAGGTGCAGTGCGGAGGGTTAAAGGGAGTCTGTCAACAGAAGTGAAATCTTATACTCATGATGATCAGTTACTTTTTTGTCCTCCTCATCACAGCATTAGACATTTATATCATTTTTGGAGACACAAGGACATGAGGTGAGGGACATTCTGTTGGTTGCAATCTGTAACTTCATCACTAGATGGCACTCATTCTTATGCTACAGCATCAATTACAACTAAAGCAAGGGTGTCAAACAAGTGGAGCCTGGCCAGTCAAATTGTTAATGTCTCTTCTGTAACACTTTGCAAAGTCATCTCATGGGCCAGAAAAGTTACTATGTTTTTTTATATATATAAAAGATTACATTAGATCTCTCTCTCTCTCTCTCTCTCTCTCTCTCTCTCTCTCTCTCTCTCTCTCTCTCTCCCTCTCCCTCCCCTTAAAGACACTATACCATGTGTACCCAGTTACTGCGTAGAGTTTACAATGGGAAAAGGAGCAGCCATGCAAACACTAAATGAAAGAGAGTGGTATCCAGGAAACCTCCATAAATACACACATGTAGTCAGGCACACACCAGCGCACAAGCGCATACGCATGTCGCAGATAATGGGAGCGTGCACATGCAACGCTCGCACTGTGTCGAGCAGCGGCACAGAAAACCTTAACGAGACCGGGAGGCGGGCTGCTGATGTGTCGGCAGAGCAAAGGACGAGCCGTAAACAGGAAACTCTCCCGGATTTCCCACAGATCGGCTCAGTTTTCGTGCGGTGGATCGCTGGGCGCTCCGACCGAGCCGTAAACACGTCAACAGGCAGAGAAGCTGTTCTCTGGAAGGAACAGTGGATCTGGGTCAGACTGTGCCTCCATCAGTCACATCCCTTTACTTCAAGGCCACATATAAAGGTTTTATAAAATTAGTCAGGCTTATACAAGTGGCTCGCAGTTCTTACATAAGTGGCTCATAGCATTATCGTCAACATCTACATTCCAGCATGCCGGCAGAGGTTTATTGACTAGAACAATGACAGCAAAGTCTGGTCTGATCTGCCGATACACAAAGTGAATCCCTCAATATTTGAGGATAGCACAAACACGTCTCGGAGCAGTCTCTTCACGCTGTCTGGCTTTATTCTCTCTCACACGGTTCCACATCATTCCCTTTCTCTGAAACCATCCGAATTTCCCTCTTTCTATCCTCCGCTCTGCTTTTTCACAGGAGCGACGTAAATGTCATCAGCTTGGAAAAAATTTTTTTTTTTTAAGAAGCCTGCCACATCCTTTTTGGTTCTTTCGCAGAAGACGCTGGAATAGAAACTGGGTTTAAAGGTACCTGTCTTCTAAAGTCACACACTGCCTGTTTGGAAAGATCTGTTTGCTTTGCCTGAGGCGAAGCTGTTTGCAGCTTCTCTCGTTGAAACTGTTAAAGTGACTGCAAGTTACGGTGGAGCCTTATAGCGTTGCCCCCACTGCTGCTCAGAGAGCTGTTGATTGGCTCAATCAAACCTATTTGAAGTTCAGCTCAGTTAAGAACCCAACTGTCGGTGTGTCATTCATTACTTCCACATTTGACCACGGCCACACACACACAGCTGGTTTGACCACAGTGTTTACTTCCTCTAAACAACATGAAACTCTCATGTCCATCAATCATTACGAATCGTATTCACTGTATCTCAGAAATCTGAGTCCAGTTAACGCGACACGAAACCTCCAGGTCCCACAAGTCGGAAAAGTGACCGATCAAAACAAGTTTGAACCATGACCCATTTTGTACATTTTGTACACACACACACAAAGAAACGGATTATACGTTTAATTCTTCAATTCATTTTATGATTAGGTACCTCATTGAAAATGTAGGGAAATAATGATGCACAGAGCATGGCTGTTCCTTTTGGCATAAAGTGCAGATGCATTATTGTGCTTTGTCTCCTCCAGTGTTGCAGTAGAGCAGGACTCACATGCCTATTCAAATGTATCGGTCATGAAAGTAACAGGTTCAAATACACAATTCAGTAATACAGCGTTTCCTTGTATACTTGATGAACTCCATACCAAGTGAGAAGCTGATACAGTGAATGGTTCCCAGCTTTCTGAGTCATTTATAAACAGATAGAGTTCTCTTGACGAGTAGACGGATGTAAAGTAAAATACATTTAGAAAATGAGGATTCCCATGGGATAGATGAAGTATCATCATATTCTTGAAGTTAATGTGGATTGTAGATAAATTGACCATCTAAAGAAGGAAGGTTGGTGTCTCCAAGACAGAGCTGAGGGGTTCTCCGGCACTTTCTCATTGCTTCACCAACTTGTTCCATCATTGAAACCAAACAATGGAGCTGTGGACAAGAGTCAAGGGTTGATGGATAAAAAGAGCTGAACAGATGCATTAGAAGATGTTTGTTTTTTGATCTTCGCTGGAATTAATCCTCAAAAGACAAATTCCTCAACCTCCCAATGTTTTACCAAATTCTGGGGTCACCAGGGGTCCACACTCTGATGTTTTGGGGGATTTACAGCAGAAAGAATGTGACAAAAGCTGCAGGTATAGTTTTATCAGTAATTATTTTTTGTTTGGTATCTTTGCCGTGAGGAGTTTGTTGTGGTGCTAAAGCCAGGGGAGGGTTTGCTTAGCAAAGCACAAAGAGAGGAAACCACAAGTAAATGATATCTCTTCTCTTTGCTGGCTCTGCGTCTTCCAGCCAAATATTAAATCTGAAAAACAAACCTCCACTGATCTCTAATGAAACACCCTCGAGAACTGTAATGTAACATAATGATTACATGTATGCTCACATGCATCATTGGTGGCCAGTGGGATTTGGACTTGCAGCCTTAGCAGTGTGTTTGTGACCCAAAGAGATTAATTAAATGGAATACGTCTGAGTAATCATCGGTGGATTCTGCTGGTGGTTTGATGAGCTCATCGAAGCTCTGCCTCCACTGACTCACAGTCTCCTGTTCCTCTGATAAAGAGCACACTTCCCTCCAATCTGTTCTCAGAGAATGACCTTTGAGAAAGCAGCGGAAAATTCCCCGTGGCGAGCGCATGTTTAGATCTCACTAATGCCTCTCATAGAACGTCCACTCTGACAAACAAGCAGCAGATTCAGCACCGGCCCATCAAAAGCCCCGTGATTACGTTCAAAGGCGGCTCCCATCTGAATGTTTCTGCCAAATCTTCATGTTAGGAAGTGGAAAACCCTACGATGTTTGTCAAATTTAGCTTTACTTTTGGACACGGAGGGTGTGATTACTGAAGCTTTTTGTGGATCACAAGATGGGAAAGATGCACAGTAAAGACGGGGAACTGGGGGAAGCAAAGATAAAAGAAATATAAGTAAATATCAACAAGTTCTCATTGATTGAATAAGGATTAAAGACAAAAAAAAACATTTGGCACTGAGGGAGCAGTGGAGAGTTTCAAGCAGAGGAGGCTGTAAGCAGCTTTCCACCTGTTGTATGAGGATCATCAATCCAGCTCTGCACACACACACACACACACACACACACACACACACACACACACACACGCGCACACACACACAAACTTAAACCAAGCCCCTCAGATGATAAAATCATTGAAAATGCAAGGGCCTCTCTCTGTCTGAATCCATGTTGCTATGACAACCGCCAATGGGGCCGATGTAAAACTTCGGCCTTTGGTCGTCATGACATTACAAACACCAGCAGCTCAACACGTCTCCATTCGGACCCGTTTTCACTTTCTTCCACGGGAGACTCTGCCAATGAGATGTTGTTGTTTCTTTGTCTGGATCGATGCAAAGTAAAGACGTGGCAAAGATCAGATGATCCTCTGGCTCGTTACAATTGGGGCAAACTAGTTAGGATTCGATCAATATCATAGCTCAATGGTTATAGTCGGACAGCTAACAAATTAGCCTCCGGCGGCAGGGGCCAACGTTTTGGGGCTCCCAGTGCAGACAACACATGTCTGGGCGAAGTATCAATTTTCCATATCACGCCTCGCGATGTCTGGTCTGCATTCACAGTTTTGTTTGTGAATGTGATCATTCGTGTGGTTGTCTTACGACAATTGTTCTTGCCTGTGAATACAGACACATTAAAAAAGCCTGTGAAGGTGCCACAGTGAAATCCCATGGAACAGCACTTTGTGTGTCAGCGGTATTAGAGAGGGTGTTAGCATGTGAAGTGACGCCTCTCCCCTCTTACGTACACACCTCTGCTCCTCTATGAATGAGTCCAGTGTTCAGCTGTAGCTGCTGGTAGCAATAAGGCTGGTCACTGATCCCCAGGTACCAATAGACCATTCCCCTCTCAGCTTGCAAACACACACACACACACACACACACACACACACTTTGTGTAAGCACACACACAAATACACTGCAGGTAATGTTGCGGCACACACACAGGAAAAAAGATGGAACAACAAAATCAAGTCAATGCATGAAAAACAAAACCTGAAATTCGGAGTTTCATGCATTAACACATACACACAGACAACCATGCCTGTATTGCATGTCCCCTCTGGCCTTTGTGCGACCACCTGCACGATATATACAATAATAATCCCTGACACACAGAAACACTTTGGGAGATCCAGGTATCTTGCACACAAGATATCCACATGCAGACGTGTCCCTGCTTCTTAGCCCAGTGTATGTGTGTGTGTGTGTATGTGTGTGTGTGCGTGTGTGTGTGTGTGTGTGTGTGTGTGTGTTTGCTTGCTTGCTTGCTTGCTCCTGGCACCGTCCCGATTTGGTTTGGTCATATGACAAGTCTCCAAACAAAGTCACACAGTTCAGATGAGTTCACTTTGCTTTTAGTCCTCCAGCTGATCTCGTCAGTAAAGTATCATAAAAGATAATTCAACCACAATGGCTCACCACAATTATGATATCCATTAGTGTTAGCCATAGATGAGGCTAATGAGCTGACTCAGCACAGATTATACAGAACAATCCCCCTTTGTTTATGTTGCAGTAAAAAGGGAACAGAGAATAATGTGATACAATTTCATCCTTGGCCTGTGACATGGGGAAGCAAGGAATATACCTTATGCTTGGTGTGTGTGTGTGTGTGTGTGTGTGTGTGTGTGTGTGTGTGTGTGTGTGTGTGTGTGTGTGTGTGCACGCACAATATATTCTGAATGATTCTGCAGTGAGGCCGTGAGCTCCAGAGAGAGACAGTCCACATTAACACCAGCTCTCGCTCCAACACACATAAATGGTCGGCTGCGTTCAGCAGCTGATGCCAAATCCAAGTTTAATCAATATTTCCAGTCTCGCTTTTGTTGCCTGTTCTTTTCTTATTATTTATTTGTGAGGAAGGTTTCAAATGTCACGCTGTGTGAAATAACAGTTGTGTGGGAAATGACAGTGAAACACTCATCTGTTACACTGTCCACTCACAGGAAGCGAGAGCAAATTCACCGTTTAATTCACGCATTTACAAAGTATTTTGTTTTTAATGGAGGTTCTTTTCAGACAAAACCAACATCTCAATATACTGACTTCCTAAGTTGTACAATTACTCTAAATAAAGGTTTACTGACTCAACATATGACTTAATGTGTCTACAAAAAGACTTGGTGCCTCAAGATAATGACTTATTAATGATATATTAATGGTGATTGATATCTCCAAATAACCACTTTATCTGGGATATCTAAGAAAACAAATATTCCCTACCTGAAATAATGGGTTAGAAAGTCAAAGTAATGACTTAATCCAATGAACAGTCTCATAATTGTTATTTTTTTATTTTGATGCAGGATTTAGAGCTTTCCATTCACTTGGGGAAATGAATCATATGAGCAGTTCCATGTAGAATGTGGCTGCAATATTCTCCTGTCCTGCTGATTGTGAAATCATGGGATCCATCAGGTAACCGTGACAACAGAGACAATTAACCTGCGGTGTAGGTCAACACCTGCAGCCATACACTGAAACAAGGCCACTCACACAAGCAGAGACAGAGACGGGAGAGTTGGACGCTGCTGAGATTGACCGGCTGAAGGTCAGAGGGTGCAGTGAGGAGTGAGACGGAGGTTCAAACGCACAGGCCCAAGACTTCAGAATTGTCCAACACCTAGTTTTCCTCCCTGTGGCCCCTCCTCTCACTTTGAGCGTGAGCGGTTTGGCCTGAAGCCGCTGACCTGAGCTCCAGTAGGAAGAGTGGAGGTCAAGTAAGCTCAGCAGAACCTCCAGAATCTGTTTTGTTTTTTTGTGGCTGCAAAGCCACAGTTACGCGTTCACTTTGATATTTATGACGGCTGTGACTGATTCCTCTTTTCTTTTTATTTGGTGCACCTAACCCACAAAATGAATTTACTAGTGATAGTAAAACGAGTTTGTTTTTTGCAGTAGAGATACGAGCACTTGCATACAAAAACAAGGCAATATCAAATCATATATACAACTTAATTATATATATATATATATATATATATATATTCATATATATATTTATATATATACACTATAACTTATGCAGTAAAATAGATGGTGCCGCACCTGAAAGGAATGGCAAATTCATTTCACTTGAATAATGACAAAGAATCAACTTCTTTTTCGGAAATGTATAATCATGAGACTGTGTAAGGAATGTCTCTCAGGACCCTGGAATGAGCGCTGAGCGTGGGACACGCCATGTTGCGCCACCACTTTTGATTCAGTAGTTCAGGCAGTGTGTTTTTGTGCTTCACATCCATTCTGTGTCATTATCCAACACACATGGTGCAGTGACGTGTGCGCTGTGCTCTCGGGGTGATGGTCACGCAGGTGACCTTTGCTCCGCGCTCCGTGTCGGAACACGTCTCGACAGTCGGAGCACTGACGCCGCTGCTCGGCTAACATGCTCCTGATGCTACGCCTGTTGCATGGTCATCATGGAACATTTATGGTCGCGCTTCCACAGGGTTGCCGTGAACCAGGTGTGTTGTGCGGCTGAACAGAGCAGGGGAGTACGAGAGCCCCCTCCAACATGTATCATGTTCATTCATGCCAACAACAACAACCGCATGGTGACTCATGGAAAGGTTCGGTGTGAAAGATAGACTTGACATTTTTTACTGTTAAAGGTGCAGCGTGTGATACTTTGGTTGTTTTTCAACCTCTAAGAATATGACAAAACAATTACATATGGACATTTTCTTGAATTTATAATCACGTGAATGTTTCATCTTTTTCCCCATAACCCGGAAATGAACCCATTAATGTATATTTACACGAGGAGGGGGTCCTCTCTACGGGGGCTGCCATGTTTTTACTGTGGCAAAAGTGGACATACTGAACATCTTTTGAGTTTTAATGACAAGTGAAGTCGACCATTTGATCTCCATGTTCAAAAGGATGAGGGTGAAGTGATGGATACAACATGTAACTTCGCCAGTAGATCTAGCAAATCGTGCACACTGCACCTTTAATAATGTCATGTGAATGATTTTTAATGACTGCACTGATATGATAAATGCACATAACACATACTGTATCATAAATACATACAGACATGTGTATAGACACATATACATACACACATATACATATACACACCCACGTGCATAAAATACAAACAAGAACACAATGCCACAATCAACATAATCATCATCATCATCATATTCACACTATGATAAACTTCTATCAGAAAGTCTGTGTTTGTCCAGCCTTGACTTCCCTTCACCTCGCCGTTTGTAGCCCATCCACTCTCCCATTGAAGTGAAGCAGCACGCTCCACTTTCCCCTTTGATCTTATCCATGTTTGCCAGACTTCATCTCAGATTTCACTGCTGTTGTGCAAAATGTAATTCTCAAGTTGCACTTTGATCACTGTTCATTCTCAGCCGCAGATTTTCCCCCGCTCCTGCGGGGTTAGGGTGGCGAGGGGAAACCATCTGGAGGAAACGCAATAAAACGGGCCGCGGTTACAGTCGCCGTGATTCCATAAATCACAAGTCAACAAATCGCTGTGAGAATAATAACGAAAGCTGCTGCTGTCATGGCGCAGACACTGTGAAACAAAGTGCACAGAGGTTTGTTTTCAACTGTAAAGAGGTGCTGATTTAAATAAGACACGTTTGGAGAGAATTAAATTCAACTTGTGTCGTTAATGCCCACCCCCGTATATCAACCATATGTGATTGATGAAACTACAGTGGATTATTGATTTGTTTTATCGTGTCTTCCTGTTGCACTGTTGAGCAGTTTATAGGAGCGGGAGGAGAAGCCTGTCTGCAGAAATGCACATGATGATACACAGGGTTATAATTTCAACCCCTTTCACCGCATTCGAGGATATATGTGAGTGTGTGTGTGTGTGTGTGTGTGTGTGTGTGTGTGTGTGTGTGTGTGTGTGTGTGTGTGTGTGTGTGTGTGTGTGTGT
>JAFBJT010111347.1:5061-33467 GCA_016785325.1 Chascanopsetta lugubris | reverse complement strand
GGGGGTGGGTGGGTGGGGTCAGGGTGAGAAATGATCCGATTTTATCCTCTCAGAATCACACACAGTTCACACCCTGGTAATGGTCCTACTGTGTGTGTGTGTGTGTGAGGGGGGGTGTGTTTGATAAGAGAGTTTGTGCAGTGAGTCAATTCTGGAAAGCCAAACTTCCTTCCTGTCTGAGAGATATCGTTGGCCAACAATAACACCCACACACACACACACACACACGCACAACCACACGCACAAACACACACACATACACGTGCACACAAGTTCAAGCATACGCAAATATTGTCTCTGTTTTCATCATCTCTCTGCGCTTGAGGGTCGTGCACATAGAGATCACACAGAAATGGTCCGGGCGAAAGGTAAACACCTAAACAAACACACATTCACACACACACACACACACATACACACACGCAGATGCCCTTATTCAGACTTGATGGCCTTACCCGTACCTGATCGAGCCCCTCAAAACGTAACCAATTCTGCCTAATCCTAATCAACAATTAGATTAAAGGTACAGTGTGTAGGATTTAGACAAATCTAATGGGGAAGTTGCATGTTGCAGCCGAACACCCCTCACTTTGCCCTTCTACTCCAAGCATGTAGAGGAAGCTATAGAGGCTGAAAGTAAAAACATGGTGCTGCAAAATGGCTGCAACTGGAGTGAAGCCCTGGCGCTAAGGGCTCATTCTCGGGAGATGCAAACAGTTTTGACATTCAGGTGATTAGTCTTAGTGAATAGAATCATTTTATATTTGATTTCAGCCATAGAATTGGAGATCGTTTTTACATCATTCTTACACACTGCACCTTTAACCGCAACCTTAAAAGGAGGCTTTGTCATCATTAGGACCATATTTTGGCCCCATGGTCCTACTGATCCGAACAGGTTTTGTGTTTATGATGGAAAAGGCCATGAAGGGGAAACAAACACACAAACACACTCACACACACACACACACACACACACACACACACACACAGTCAAGTTAAACAGAAGGACAGCCTTGGAATACTACATGTTTCCATCATTAAGACAAGAGAGGATAATGACAGGCCATAGGAAAGTACATTTTCCCTTCACTAATTACTTTCATATATTCAGATGTACTGTTTCTGCATGGGTTCACTCTCCCTGCTTTACTGTTGCCCTGTGTTCAAGGCCCGTGTGGTTATTCATGATCGTTATTAGCACTAATGTTCATTCCAGAACAGCCCCAACATTCTTACCAGCAGATGTGGCTGCTGCGCTACACATAAAACTTCTGCTACACTTTGCAAAACTTGCAGGTGGAACACAAAGCAGAGGGGGATCATTAGAATGCATGAAGGCCATAAGTGCAGTGGTATAGCAGAATTAATTTTCCCTTCCCCTGCGGACGAACACCCTTGTGTCACGACCCCGCGGCTATTACGCTCTAAAATAAACCCAAACTGCACGGAAAGTGTGAAACTCTGCCCTGAACCCTGCTCCAGGCGCTCTGCCCCACTTTTAATTTATCAGGAACAATGCTGACCTCAGCTGGACCGAGTGAGTTACTGCTGTGGTTTATGCTCTTTATGAGAATCAGCAGGGGGAAGACTGAATTATGCAGTATTTTTCCCACACGCATAACTCACACAATCTGAGTGAGAGAGGTGGGAGGAGGTGGGGGGGGGTGGGTGAGACAGGTGAGACAGACAGATGGAGACAGGTGGACTGATCCATGGAGGTGAGAGGGAGGTGGGGAGATAGAAGGGTGGTCAGCCAACGCAGACGAGAGGTGGACTGATTAAAGCAGCGCATGCTTCATTCATTAGAGGGTGAAACACACTGCAGCGTTCTCGCCTGCTTAGGAAAGGGTTTGGTATGTAACACCCCCCCCAGTAACACCCCCACCACCACCACAACAACACACACACACACACACACACACACACACACACACACACACACACACACACACACACACAGTGAGACACATGTGAAGACAAGCATGTGCACACATGCACACAAAACCTCTTATCACCTCTCTTTGCTGCTTTGTAAATGAGGAGAGAAACATATTTTATCGAGTGCATTAGAGAGAGAGAGAGAGAGAGAGAGAGAGAATTTTGGTGTGAAGTGAAGAGAGGAAAAAACGGGGGGCAAAGATGGAGCGAAGATCAGATGAAAGGAGATGAGACCAGATGAGAAGGAGATGGATGCTAACAGCAGCAGAGGAGGAGAGAAATGGAGTGTGAGATGAAATAAAAGAGATGGAGGCAGAGAGAGAGAGAGAGAGAGAGAGAGAGAGAGAGAGAGAGAGAGAGAGAGGAGGAGGAAGAGGAGGAGGAGGAAGAGGTGCTGGTGGAGGAGAGCCAAAAGAATGAGAGTGGAGTGGAGCGAGGCGCGCGGGGGGGGGGCGGGGGCGGGGGGGGGGACTGAAGACACCGTGACCTCACATGCTCGACTGCAATGACGCTTTGAAGATCATCCCAAGGTTGTTAGATAAGGGGGGACTCAGGGGGGTGGAGCCAAAACTGCAATGGCAGAAAGACCAACAGGCGTGTGAGGGGGAGAGAGACAGACAGACAGACAGACAGACAGACAGACAGACAGACAATAAGACGTGTGAACATTTAAACAAAGGACAAAAGGATGAGAGAGGAATAGTGATGGGAAGAGAGAAGGGTGCGGCATCTTCCAGCTCCCTTCATTTCCGAGAGTGTCCAGAAAGGGACGTCCAATCACAGCCCAGGGTCAAAGGTGCCGCCCCCCCCCACCCCACCCCCACCCCTGCTCCCACGGGCCCCAGGCAGATTCTCTCTCCCAGCTCTGCTTAAGAAAAGTGGGAGATTATATCAGGGGAGGCTTTGAAATTTGGGCAGAGCAATAAAAGCGGAGAATGTGGCACAGTCCGTGTTGCACATACCAAAGAGCAACCCCCGCCCCTCCCCAAACACACACACACACACACACACACACACACACACACACACACACACACACACACACACACACACACACACACACACCCATACGCCACTGAAAAGAAACGTATCTTTAGTGGACGCATCGTCGTCAGTGAACCGTGACGAGATAAGAGGAGGATAGTGTGGTGGTGAGGGAGGAAAGAGGGTGATGAAGGCTGCAGAGAAAATGATTCAGTGACTCAAGCTGCTATGAGGAACACAGGAGTGTGTGTGTGTGTGTGTGTGTGGGCGAGAAAGAGAGAGAGAGAGAGAGAGATTGTGGTGGGGAGTATGAGGAGGCAAGCATGCATGAAAATGTGCAGTTTATCATGTATCGAGAGATGTGCAAAAATGCACGAGTGTGCATGCAGATTGGCACGTGCAACTAGGTGTGTGTGTGTGTGTGTGTGTGTGAGCGAGCGCGTGTGTGTGTGCGTGTGTGTGTGTCTCTTGGCAGTCGTGATTAAGTACAATGAGCCTGCCAGCCAATAAACAACCAGAAAGGCTGTGTTCCATTGCTTAATGAGTTCTCCTTATCTCTCCCCCTCCCCTCCTCCCACCATGCATCCTTTATTTACTCCTCTTTACATTTTCTCAGTCACTCGTCCTTCCCATGTCCCATGATCATTCATCTTTCATCCCTCACTTCTACTCCTCTTCCAGTGTCTCCTGTGCTCATCTCCCTCTCTTCATCCCACCGAGTGGAAAAATGAAATCGGGAGGAGTGAACTTTATCACGATCTTTCAGTCTGGGGATGTAAAACAAGCAGCGATTTGCTCGAGCCACAGTCTGTATTTACAAAAATATCTCCCAAGCAATTCATTAGATCGTGCACAGCAAATACAGTGGTGCATTTAGAGAAGTGTTTTCAGGGGTACAGGGGTCTGGGGTCCGGGGTCTGGCTCTGAGAGAAAGTAAACTCTCATTATTCCACAGACTGACTCGTGACATAATATACTTGTGTCTCTGCTGTTTAAATGCACAGTAACATTCAGCATAATACGACCTATTGGCAGCAATGGAACATCAGATAATCCCAATCATGTTTATACTCATCGACAAGCACCCAAATACGCAATCTGTTGTTTTCATCAGTCCAGAAGGAGGCTTTTATGTTTTAACTCAGGCCCTGGTCCTTTCTGTGGAGACAACCGTGTTGCTCTTTTATCCTGAATAATCTCAAAGACTATTTGATGGGTTGCCATGGATACTGCAGCGCCCATGTGTTGTTTACTTTAGCAGTGCCTGTGTTCATAGTAACTCAAAGTCTGTCATGAGCACCATGTCTGCTTCAAGGAAATGTTTCTCTCCGCTGACGGACTTGCAGTGTGGATAACAGGGGGCTTAGCATTTAGATTAAAGGGCCTGTATGAAAGATTTAGGAACTATTTCAATTTCTATTGATCCAAAATTGGTAGAATCAATTCATGCTGATACTTTTTGCCCAAATGTAAATATTGGTGTCTTCATCAGTCTGAAATGAGCTTTTTATATTTACAGCATGCAGGAGCAGGTGAGGCGTATGCAGCTGCAGCACGTCACCACCAGATCTCACTAAATGCTACACACTGTGCCTTTAACAGAGGTCGAAACATTTTGGGTAAAACATTAAATTGGCACCCCGCTTATTGTAAATGAGCTAAGAGATGATGGGGGCTTAGAGCTCACTTGAAATTTAACAGCGACCAGATATAAAAGGTCACAAAGCTTATAAAGTCAGCGACTTCCAAACATTAGCTGGAAATTGAGTTTTAAATATCAGCGCATCTGCGAAAGTGCTCCGGCCCTGATCATTTTGACTCGTCATTTCTGCATTACATTTACAATCCCAGCTCCTCCCCCGCAGATCAGGTAAGAAACAAAAGATATTTAGTTAACCTGTGGGAGAAGTCTCGATTCAGTGAGAGAGGAGCCGACAATGCAGCCCCTCTCCCCCTCTCTCTCTCTCTCTCTCTCTCTCTCTCTCTCTCTCTCTCTCTGTCCCTCTGTCTCTCTCTCTGTCTCTCGCCCCTCCCGGCCCCTATGTGCACATGTTGACGTGAAACACAGACACCTGGTCATGACTCGAACTCATGCTTTCTAACGTGTTGCCGTCCATAAATCTAATTAACTGCAGTTATATCTAGTTAATAGGATTAGAGCGAGGACACAATGTAGGAGACATAAATCTGGTCTGGAAGTCAGCCACGGATTCGCCGCTTTCACATCTCACAGGGTCTCCTTCGCCAGCTGGCAGGGGCTGCGAGTCCGTGGTGATTTACAGTAATGTCTCCCTCTTTTGCTGCAACCGTGGCTCCAGAAATTGTCCGTCAAATGCGGTGTAGCAAAATGCTAAAGGATAATCCATGAGGAATTCTTTTGACGTGGGCTTCAAAAGCGCCAAGGTCTCGCTTGTCTTTGCTCGGACAAGAATTCATAGGATTCAGCGTCGTGTGTAAAGGTACAGACATTAGCCACTGCTTTGCTTTGCACAGAGAGTAAACAGCTAGCACCACCTGCCATAGGCGCATCCGTGTTGGTGAACGGGACAAGAGTCGAACTGTAAAGGACACAGAAGATACATTATTCTCCACGATGGTTTCTGTCGTTGTCACATACCGAGTGTAGGATTTAATGGCATCTTGAGATGATTAAGCATGTGTTGTTGAATACCACACCACAACTGTGCCTACCGGTCCTGTAGGAGAACCACAGAATTCTTCAGTCACTCAAACCCAGAGGTGCAGCATGGCCACCTCTTCACTGAGGACCATCTCCACATGCAAACACGTGGCTCATTGCAGTAATACAGAATCAGCCATTCATACACTGAGGCAATAGAACTCATAATAAGAGCAGTGTAATCATTCTTAATTAAATTTTTTTACTTATCTGTCTGTCGATTATTTAGCACAAGGTTCATTTTTCTGTCGAGTTTGTGGGAAATGTGATGATTGACATGTGAGATGGAGTCATTATCGGACTGGAGTGTGAATGAGTAGAAGCTCTCAGCCGTGACTCCTTCCCCCGATCACTCCTGCTCACAGGCTGGCTCCAAATTAGCAAGATGACAGCGTATATATCAAGGATGGTCTGAGGAAGTGGAGACGTGTTGTCCATCTTTATCCGTGTCTACGGCTAAATCGACAAAGTCTGTTTTCTTCAAGCACTAAATACAAAGTCAGACATGACATGTTGTGGTTGTACAGTGGTTTGGATCTGGACCTGTGACATGGACCAAAGCCACAGGAATTCCTCAGGAATACTGAGTTGGGTAAACAATGTGCACATGTCTATTTTTTTTTTTCCACTGCCCTTGAGCTGGATCCACAATTAAAATGACAAAGTTTACAAACTCATTGATCTTGGAATGAGCGTATTCCCGTCACTGTGAACCCTCCCCTCAAGTGTCATAGTCAATTCTGCGAGAAATTGTGATGATTTTTTGAAAGACTCTACCCAATAATCAATAACTCGAAACAATCACAGACCACGGAGGATTGGAAAAGGGCTCGACCAGACATAGAGCCTCAGAATTAAGACATACCAGACATTTAAAATGTTCAGAAATTGTAAAATACTGGTATTTTTATTTTTCAAAAAATGCAGCAGAAATGGTTTATGCTTGACACAATCCAGCCATCCGCTGAGTCAATAAACCCATATGAAAAAGAAACCAAAATCAAACAATCAAACATCCATTAAATGTTTCTTTTTATATAATAATGTTTGTAAAACGTCTTTGCTTTGCCATCCACAAAATGTTTTCAGCTTTTCACGTGTTTTGTCGACAATGAACTTAAAATCTCTCGTGGGGGAGTTACTTAGGATGAGAGGAGGTTAAATAGGCCCCACTGTGACAAAGCTGCATGTGGTCGCACAGGTGAGGCTGCGAGAGGGGAAGACGGGACGGGGTGGGACCAAGGAAACCACGGGGTGTGTGACGGAAAAGGGACGAAAGACAAACAGGGACGCTCTAAGATGAGTACGGGCCTTTGGTTACTGGTGAGGATCATTTTGAGAGTGTAGGAACCGGTTGGTCGGTCGGTCGGTTGGTTGGAGGATCTGTAGCTTCACGGTAGAACAGGGCTTGAATCGTGGTTCTATTTAGCAGCTGCTGGGACGTCACCATCGCTCCTCGATTCCACGTATTAGTTGTTCGGAACTTGTTTTTATGAGAGTGTGTTTTTATGGTCACGCTGTGCGGGAACCACCTGAGCCCTCAGGCCCTCCTGCTACTTCTTAAACGAAACCAATCATTATTTCCCCCAGATTGTTTGTTTGGCTGATAATTGAAAAGACTAATGCCCCATTACAAAGTTATTAAGGCTTTGAAAGCTGCACGTTCCGCTGCCTTTCAAATCTTTTTCGCTACCCCCCTCAACTCCACCACATTCATCAAATTTGGCTCCAGACCACTGACACTATAACGGCAGGTTGTAAAGTGTGCAAGTGACAGATCCACATTTGTCCGATAGACCTGTCAGCAGAGGCCACACTAATTGTTACTTTTGAAAAAAAATGGATTGATTGATATTAAATACAACTTGGCCAATTCCTCTCAGCCGGCAGCTGTAGGAGGGACAGAGTTCCATCGGTGGTTCAAGCAGGAGGCTCATCTAGAAATCCTGGGAATCTTGGCAAAGGGTGTGAAGCTCCGACAAATACAAGAAAGCACGTTTGACTTTTTTGGGCCACGCTGCGACTCGGAGGCCCCCTGAATCATCACCACCGGTCTGTCCGCAGAAACATTAATTATGTTAGGGTCTACAGGGTATTAAGGGTAAGGCCTTTAATTAAAAATGAAGGAACAGGAGGAGGGGACAGGGAGGGTCCAGGTACAAAGGGCTAAGGGGTCATGGTTCTCGGCTGGTGCTCAATCATCAAACCAATATTGCATTATCTACACAGTATGAGCTTCTGGTCCAATGGTCAAACAAATAGACAGGGTGGCGCGAAGAATCCTCGACACTTCAACTGCTAAACAAGTATCCAGATGCTCAGACAGTTAAGAATCATTGAAATGACTGTGCATAGCAAATATAGCCTTTAAAGAAAGGTACTGTGTACATACTACAGAGGGTGAGATAGAAGGACAACCAGCCTTGCTTCAGGACATCTATACAATAATAGAGTAATATCTGAAATGAAAGCAACAATGTGGTTAAATAAGTCATGTTTGAATGCAAGAGCAGGTAAATGCTATAAATCATAATAGATCATCTTTCCATTCTATTTACAAGAGTTGAACACATAGCTGGTTAGAGTGATTCTTCAGTAGGTCTGGCGAAGCTTCAGAGGACCTCTCTTCTTCTGAAGCTCATTTCTGTCTCTGGGTAACTTTTTTCGTCTCGGTGTTTTCTGTATCACTCCATCTCGCTTCGTCTGGCTCTCACAGCAGTTAAATCCCGCTGAGTGAAATCTTTATCTCTTTCCCACAATCTGCCTGACTTTTTCTGCAAATATTGTATGTTCTCTCTCTGTCTCTCTCTCTCTCTCTGTCTGTCTGTCTCTCTCTCTCTCTGTCTCTCTCTCTCTGTCTCTCTCACTTTTACTTTCACCCCTCCTCTTTCTCCCTGTCGGGTTTTACATCCATCGCTCGCTGACATCGCTCGCTCCACAGCTTATAGTTTGATCCTTGGCAGATTGGGCCTTTGATCAATTCTTGGAAAAAAGAAAATGCTACATTCACATTTCACAGGTTGTTCAGGTTGACATCTGCAGTCTGTGTGTGGTTCTCCTGTATAGCGCAGGTCTGCATCGGCTCGGCTCGGTCCCTGGCGTGCAGCACAGGTACAGTAGGAGATGTAAAGCCATCAGTAACTGACCCCCTTTTTTTTTTCTTTTTTTTTTTCGCCGCGCCGCTCCTCTTCCTCCTCAGCTGGAGGAGAAAAGCAGAAGATTTAATATCCAAAGTGGGTTTCGAGACATTTGATGGATGTCTTGGCTCGTCGAGTTCCAGGTTATGAGCGAATGATGCATAGAACTGCATCTCCTGGGATCCAGTCCGTCTTCAGCTCCCTGACATGCAACACACAGCTGTCTGTCTCTTCATCCTGTCACTGAAAATGTCTTCCAGTCTCTCCATCCGTAACAATCCTGCAGGGTAATTAGTAGAGGTATTTAAGTCTTTTGCTTCACATGTGTGTGTCTGTGTGTTTTGTGTGTGTGTGTGTGTGTGTGTGTGTGTGTGTGTGTGTGTGTGTGTGTGTGTGTTGCAGTACCGGTCCTGTTTGTGTATGTGTGTGCGCGTGTGTGTGTGTGAGTGCGAGCATCTTGCTGCGGTTATACACGTGTGGTGGAGTGTGTGTGCGCAGAGATGTGCGTGTGTGGCAAGTGTGTATTACTGTAGGGGCTGTGGTGTGTGTATCCCTGGTGAGGGTGCCCCATCCTCAGCCCCACCACTGATCCAGGCGTCATGGGGGTCATGGGCGTGGCCGGGGTAACAGGGTGGGACCCTGGGGTCACCGGCAGCGACCCCGGGGTCAGGGAGGTCATGAGGGGGACGTCGTCGGGCGAGCGGCGCAAGGTGAGGGTGTAGTCGGGCGGGCAGGTGAGGCGCACGGTGTCCAGCGTGCTGTAGATGTCCTGCGTGTCCAAACCGTCCAGAGCGTCCAGGGTGTCCAGAGTGTGATGGTGGTGAGTGTTGTTGCGCTCGTCGGCTGATGCTGCGTCACACTCCAGCTGCTTCACCTGAACACACAACATGAGACGAGGATGAGGACGACGGAATGCGTCAAATAGGTTGTTTTTTTTTGTGTTATTTCATCAATCAAAGGTCCATTGTCGAGGTTTTAGGTGAACTGATTGCAGTTTCCTGTGGTCATGGATCATCTGATTATACTCATGTTTTCATGAGACTATGATCATCTCAACATTCAAATGAATGACTGTAAAATAAGCTTCATCCCTCGTGGACCTTTGGTCTTTAATGGTGACAACTGAGGTCTATTCTTCTATGTGTAATATGAAGGGAAGGGGTGAGGTGTGAGCTACTCAGCTTCACCAGTAGATGTCACTAAATTTGACATACTGTACCACTGGCAAAATGCGAAAACCGGTGATTGTTTATGTTTTCAACTACTCGAAAAGCAAGAAAATTTAGACTGTGGGGTATCTCCTTCATTTTCAGTGTGATAAGCGATTCATCTATCAATTAGCCACCCATCCGTTACCTTTACCTTTATGCTTTGAGAATCGTGAAAGGCTCCAGTGCTGAACACAGCCTGACCAGATCACCAGTGAAAGCTAATGCAGAAATATGTACAACAAGTCCCATCTTTATCTCCGATTAAAAATCTTTATTCAACCACGATGAACCCAAACAGACATATCTAGAAGCCAGGAATTTAAACATAGTGAACCAATGCCACTGAACTGGGATTTAAACCATCAACCATCTCGCTGTGAGGCTCCCTTCTGCAGCAACCAGCCTCAAACAGCCATTTCAGCTCTGATGCTGTGAGCTGCTAAATGGTGTGATTGAAATATCACACTCTAAGCGAGAATGTTTTGACAGTGATTTGTTTTGATATGTTAAATAATCAAATGATGTTCGTTCCAAAAAGCTCCCGTGGCTCATTTCAGGTTTTTTTTTAATTTCACAAACAGCATTTACTTAATGTCCCACATTTGTTCCAATCCGAAACCAATCAAACCCACGAACCAGATTCAAACTCTATTCATATTTAAATTTCATCTTCTGTTTCATCTTCCTGGTGTGTTTTTTTATGAGTCAGTATAACAGATCATAAATCATAAACGTCTGCAGTAATAAAAACAGCACATGAATAAAAACAGAATTTAAAATACACCGTAATAACAATAAAACACTAAAGCTGCCGCAATGCCGAACTAAATGTGCCCAACGTGTCAACTGAGAGAAACGTGAGGCTTCAAGCAGCTGGAAGCTCAACGGAGACAATGAATGAAGTGACAAGACAGGAAGTCAGGTGACTGAAATCAGCTCACGCTCACACACATGGATAAAAACACACGCCTCGAGACACTCAAGCACACAAACACACACATTTCCACGCTGATGATGTGTGATGATGACAGACTGTGTTTCGCAGGAGCGCTCCACTGGCAGCGCCACTGCCAGCTGCTCCACTGGCACGAGCCGAGTCCATTCAGAGAGTCGCACATGACCTCATCTGGCTTCATGTTACTTAAACCTGAAATAATTTGTGCAATCCATAGCGATAAGCCCCGTGTAAAGGAATATTATGTAGCTTTAAAAAAAAAAAAAAAATGCTTGTTTATAGCGACATCTGTGGCAATGATTTGATGTGCCGTTGGCCTTCTGTTGTTTGTTCACCGAGCCATGCTCACTCCTATTGGCCGAGGCGACCAAAACAACTGTTGGGTTCGGGTCGCACGATTATAATTGTATAAAAAAATTCTGTTTGTAATTGTATCGAATATATTTAGAAGTGACGAAATGACCGCAATCTTACGCACTGCACCTTTAACCTAAATACCTGAGGCAAACGTGCATACGTTTGTTGGAGAGACTCACCTGTAACGACATAAGCCCCTCCCCCTGTAGGTGGGCGGCGACATCGGCAGGTGTGATATCTCGTCGCGGGGGAGGGAGTGGGCGTGGCCGGCGGTGCTCCAGGCGCCTCTTGTCCTTCTTGTACAGCAGCGCCGCGAATGCCAGGATGTTGAGGAACAACAGGGAGGCTCCCACAGCGATGGTCACAGACAGTTCAGTGGAATAGTCCTCATTGGGGATGCGGACCCCGCTTTCAGCTCCGCCTTGGCCCAGGGCAGACTCCGGAGGCTGCGGGGTCCCTCCCTGCGAGCCCGGGTGACGCGTGCTGCTCGGAGGCCAGCCTTTGGCGAGCCGCTTGGTGTAGGAATAAGGCGTGTCGTCCTGGGGGGAGGGGCTGTGTGTGAAGGACGACACCGACTGGAGGAGTTCGTTCACATGATGCAGGTGAGGGACCAGCTGGAGCCAGAAGGAGATCTTAGTGGCCCGGTAGTGGTCTCGGACTCGGGGCTTCAGGCCGATGTGGAGATACAGCTGCTCCTTGGGCGTGTACTTGGACCAGGCCACTTCCTCAAAGCGGTTGGGTTTCGTGTGGATGAACTTTGTGTCTTGTGGAACCGGCTGGTTTGGATCTCTGGGAAAAGGTGGAACACAGTGATGCTCATTCACATGCGAACAGTGTTTCTTGTCATTGTTTGTGTGTCACTGAAGATTGCGTGGACGGATTTGACCCAAACCTGGAGTGTATCTTTAAATGAATCCGCTTTGGAGTTGACTGATGAAGGATGAGGGAGTAGAGTGGGAGGGTGACAAACTGAGTACCAACAGAGTTGATGCTGACGGACGGACAAAGACAAGCAGCACCAAGAGTGGGTGGGAGTTCTATTCTGATGAGCCGGTCATACTTGTGTCTTTTGTTTGGGAAAGAGCACCGGCAGCAAAGTCAGCTGTTGTTGTGTCCATCTATGATCCCATGAGATTTCAAACTTGAACGACCGTTAAAGCCACTAAATCAGAAACTTCCTTTAGAATTGCACACAAACACATGAATCAGTCCCTGAAAAGTCGAAGAACCATCCTGAAAATGGTGAATTCTTGCAACAGGAAAGGGAAAATTCATTCCTGCATCTGCCCCTTGATCCATATCTATAAATATATTTCAGAGATTCTTCCTCGAGTCCCAACGCTCTTAAGAAATTCATAGAAATTGCCATCACCTGCATCCACAGATTCTCCCAGCACACTTGCTAAAGGAATGAGGAAATGGTTGATGTGGATGATAGAGACGACCAATGCCAATGTCAAGAGGGATGTATTTTTGGTAATTCTACATCCCCCGAGAAGAAAACCGCTGGCTCTAACAAACGCTAAAAACAAAGAGATACCAGAAAAGATTAGCTTGGCAACAGAGAGACAGCTGAGCGCATTTTGATGTGATGAAAAGCAAAGTTATTATGGGAAAATGGCTGCTAATGACTTCAGCCTTGCGCAACAAAGACCTAAAAAAAGCCCTGAAAATGAATCAGAGCTGAGGAAACACCCACATACTGAATCCATCACGTTTTCCGCATATTCAGTGAAAGCACCAATCCCAAGAATTTTCACGATTTTCTGCATTTCAGATGTCGGAGAGCCGCACAGAGCTCTTCTTCTTCTCTTCTCCTGCTGCTTCGCTCCTCTCACAGGTCAGTTTTACCGAGCCTGGCACACAACTCTCCAATCAATATCCGAGTAACACAGACAAACCAGTGGCAAAAAAAATACTTGTACAAAGAAAAACAACTTTTATTTTCCTGTACACACAACTCAGAGGTGGTCTGGTTGCAGATCATTGATTTTCATCCATATGCCTCACATTTCAGTTAATGCACAGTTCAAGATCCTGCTGTTGGTGCAGTGTGTGGGTACTTGCCCCTCTGGCGAACATAAAAGTGTGTGTGTGTGTGTGTGTGTGTGTGTGCGTGTGTGTGTGGGGTACAGCGAGCACATCCTCAGAAATCCCCTTCCTGACACATTTATTTGTCGACTTGCCGACTTACTCGTGTCAGCAGCTGAGATGCCACAAACGAAACAGCTTCGCGTCTCCACAGACTCGCCAGTTACAGACCATGCGCTCGCTTGTCAATCAGCACCTTATGAGCGCGGCACGAGAAAAGCAGCCATGCAAGTGTGAGGACCTGGCGGCGCACGAGTGCATGTATTTATACGCCTGTGCCGGGGCTTTGGAAAAGATTCATGAGTCACATCCACGCCTCTAAGTCGAGCGCGTGAGGTTGCTGACAGCTGAGCGACAGAGAAATAACCAAAGTGCCCTCATTTTTGCTTTCAACTCAACGACACATGGACGGATGTTCACCAGACTTTTTGACCTGGTTCACCCTTTCACACAAACACGGGGATGTTCATGTTTGGTCTGCAGAGATAATCCTGCAGAAGTGTGGGAGGTTTCTTGACTAATCTTGACATCACATAGTTGAGCTTCCCCGATCTCAAATGGCAAACATGTTCGACAGCGTCAGCTACGTTTGTCACTCTTCCATGTTTTTTGAAATGGCTTGGGGAAAAAAAAAAAAAAGTAGTTGCAAATCCTCCAGTGTGCACCAAGCTTCTCTCGCAAGGCATCTCCGCATGATTACATTTGAAGCGCTGAACCGTCTGCGCTTTGGTTATGGGGATAACGGCCTCTGCAGTGGAGATGTGATGAATGCATGAATGTGCACAGCCAAACTGCAAACTTCACCATGAATCTCGCCTTATGTGTTGTGGATGGTAAACTCTGACACTGTCGGAAGGATGAGCACTGGCGCTGCTGATGGTTAATGTGAGTTTGTGCTCGTGTTGGAGAGAGTCAGGCGAAGAATGCTGCCGTCATGTGCTTTTCCAGCCTCATTAAAAGTGGAGTCCTTAATTGTTTTCTCAAACACATTTGATCTTAATAGTTGAGATGCTCTTCTCTTGGGCGGCTGCTCGGAATGAGTCTCCCATTACGTTGCGACCGATCATTCGACTCGGGTGAGAGGCAACGATTAGCTGGCAGACCGGTCACCTCTCACCTGCCAACCACTGCCAGCGCACATCTGGACTCAGACGCATACGCGCGGCTTAATGCAGAGACGATATAAGTTAGTATGAGTCACTCTTGATGTAGTGGATGTCAGTGGGGCTGTCCTCCCCGCTCTGTTTCCTCCACCCAGCTTTGAGCAATAGGTCACGCTGTGTGCGTGTTGTTGGGGATATAGTTTTCACCAGACCGCTGATGGAAGGAGGTGGGATGAATTCTTGCTGCCTGCTCTTTGAGGCAGCAAAGTCCATGCGATTGCCTCAGTTCACCCGTCTTAAAGACAAATAAGTGCACGTGTTGTCCTGGATTCATGCCGTATGCTGTGAGGTAGCTCGGCTCGGCTGTGATTTGGATCAAGGTCTAGACTACAGATGCCTCGGTAAATCGGAGGATCTCTCAGAGGAGCGAGCCTCGATTGGATTAATTGCTGGTAATTATTCACTTGGAGCTCAGCAGAACGAGGGTCCATCCTCAACAATTACTTTTATCTTGTGTATATCGTGTCAGCGCCCAGAGATAAAAGATGCTCTTATCAGCGCCCATTGTCAGGTTTTTTAAAGTTTTAATGTGGATTTGCCTCGATAACAGCCGCATTCCTCTTAGCCACTGGCAGATTGCTTCACTTTCAATTAGATGATTGACACATCAGGGAATCTCTCTTTTACTTTCTGGAAGATTCAATTTCTTATTTAACTTAAGAGGGGAGAGGGGGAATAGAGGAAAGAAAGATCCTGACTGCACCGATGTTTTGCTCATATACAAGTGAAAGAGGAAGAGAGGGGATTTGTCAAAGAGAGGCCGTCCACTCGTTTTTCTTTAAGGACACTACCTTGGCTTTCCTCAAGGACTTTCTCAAGAGTAGGGATTCTTTAACTGTCTCAGCCAAGGTCCATTGACGAGAGGCCCTGTCAATATTCCGACATGACGGAGAACCCGTGGGCCGGAACGTGACGCCGGCCCTCTGCCAAAAGTGGTCTGCAGTGCCGCTTTCGTGATGGGAACTAAAGTCGCACTGTCTTCTTGTCAGGCACTTTTTGAAAGGAAAGGCATTTCAAACACACATTCATTGCCCGTTAGCTTTGTTAGCTGCTTTAGAAAGTCGACTGCTCATTGTGGCTGAAAGACTAGACAAGAGATGTCGGATTTAATTTGTCCTTAAACATCTCGGTTTTTTTTTCTTTCAAAATTCTTTCTGTCTAACTGATGCAAATGAGCTGCATCCAAACGTCATTAGCAAGACGTAATGTGGCAGTAATCAAGCCTTGCAATGCTCTCCCTGTTACTGTGCATCTTTGATTGTCCCCTCTCTGTGTTGTCAGATAACTATGCTACACATGTTTACAATTTACTGTCCGGCGCAGCGAATTAAACATAAGGAAGAGATAAAGCTAAGTGGAGAGCAAGAGGCGTGCTGCTTGTCTTGATGACACCACAGAGTCGAATCTTGGCTGTCTCATTTGGAGCTCGGAGGAGAGTTGTTCCGGTAAAATCCGGAGTGAACTGTCCACAGCTACAACGACGACAACAACAACAACAGCAGCAACATAACGTTGCCAAAACCTTGTCTCCTCAAAAACATGAGGAAAGGGACGAGATCATCTCTGAAAGTGGTGCTTTATATTTGAACATAGTCTCTATTTACCCATACACCCATCCATCAATCCTTTCATTAGCATCCATCCATCATCCATCATCCATCCATCATCCATCATCCATCATCCATCCATCCATCCATCCATTATCCAACCGTCATCCATTTATCCATATAAATCAATCTCCTTTTCTTTGCCCATATCAAGAAACATGTTTGTATAGTAAATGGAGAAAATATAATAACACATAATTAACTGAAAGGATTTCCAAGAAACCATTTTTGAAAAGCCCTATTTAGCAAACCAGCATCTAAGAGTGGGTCCAATTTGAAGAAGCTTGACAGCAGGATTGTGCAAAAGCTACTGAAAGGATCTGGTCTGGTCAGGATTTGGATGTGAGACATTACATTTCCAAGCGCATACAAAGGATTTGAGTCACTCGGAGTATCTTTATATTACTCCCTTTGAAAATGCAGGGCTTTTCAAACTCATCAACCATTTTCAGGGAATGATATATGGGGCATGATGGCAAAGATACAACAGACAAAAGACCATTATCAATGAGTGTGTGCAATTTAGTAAAGATCAGAGAGATAAAAAAAAAAAAAGATGGATCCCACAAATGTGGTTTCATGAGGGGAAAGCTTTGTTCTTTTTGTAGCCTTATGTCTGTGGCTGCACAATGATCCACTTTGCACATCAGTGTACATTTCATTGCTCACCCCGTCTTGGCAAAGTTGGTCCAGTAAGTCATGACCACGGCGCTCAGCATCACGTCGTTCTTGGAGAAGTTACAGTTGAACAGATCGGTGGGTCCCACCATGGGCACGCCGAACACATAGGGCACCTTCACACACACATGCACACACAGACAGAGTCAACACTGTGCTTCTGTTCTCTTGACAGTGAATCTGACCTTAGCTGAATCATGTCGAACCTTAAACCCATCACAGTGAAGACGGACACTTCCTCATATATAACTGCAGTGAACTTAAACTCAGGTCACTTAACTCGTCTTCTATTTGTCAGAGCTAATACATCTACACACACGCGCCAACTACAGTCTCACACACGCACACACACATACTCAAAGATACTGTCGGGCAATCAAGGGTATGTCTATCCTGAAAATGAAGAGTTCCTATCTTTGAAAAAGATGAACGTAATAAACTCGCACTCAGCTCCACTAAATACACAAGTAAATAAGACGGCTTCCAAATCAGACCGGCAGCAAAGTAAAATTCAGATATTTCATGCTGTGGTGAGTCGCTAGATTCAACTTATTAATCACTTTGAACGGATCAATGTGGAGAAACACTTCAAGGGTATCCAAACCAAGCGCTCCCGATTCATCGTATAAATAATTCAAGAGTCAGTGAGACATTAGTCACCATCATTTGCTTCTCACTTCAATTTAGAGCTGTACCCAACCCGCTGACTCGACCCGTCTGTGCAGTTTGATGTCTTTACTCCTCTCTCCTTGACATGTCTCATTACAATCACTCTCATTCGACCGCAGCAACCATTTATACATCCTCTTACCTCATCGCCGTGGGCGGAGTCGGCCCAGGGCGGAGTAGCATCGCTCTGGCAGTGGTGGTAAAAGGAATAGAAGTAGGTGGGAGAGCCGTACTGGGCGTGAAGGTCGGCTGTGGCGATTGCTGGCGCCACCCATTGGTGATCCGTGAACAGCGCCACCAGAGTCTTCCGCCGCGTCTCCGCGTTGTCGCGATCGGCCCAGTCGGTGTACATGAACCTGGAATGAACACATGTCAAATTAGCCAAGGGGTCTCCTAGTTGATCAATCGCTGGTCCAGTGGGTGCATCGTAAGATAGATTTCTATTCAAATAAATCGAAGATCAAATGACCATATTGATGATTGAGTGAATGTAGTCTCACTTTAATGCATGAATTGACTTTCGAATGAGCCCTTTACGTTTGCATCAGGATCAGCTCCTGTCAATGGCTGCCTCCATATTCTCACTGTAGCGCGCAATGGACAAACCAAACACCTTTCGGGTTTGTAATCATAACTGAGGGAAACCATAGGTTCCCCCATATGCTTCGTAGGGGAGGGGAGGGTGAGATGGGCTGGGTGTTCAGATGCAACATGCAACTGTACCACTTGATGTCACTATATCCTGCACACTGTACCTCGAAGGTTTATAGTGATAATGACATACTTTTGGACATCATCGTCTAATATCTTTATACTGTATAATCCTTTAACAGTTGTAGCTCCATACTTCAGGAGACATGAATTCACTCTCTGGTCAGTGGGAAGAACAGAGGCCTGATATCAAGGTAAAGTCCACAGGAGACGAATAAATCCATAGAGCCGGGAAACACTCAGCATTTTCACATCAAAACAGCTCGGATGAGTTTTTAGTCCAAACCTGAATAACAGCCTCACACACGGATCCAAACCATCGCTCCGAATTTTGTCCAACGAAAAGTGACGGTCAGATTGAACCATTTGCATGATTGAGACATTTTTAGGAAAGCTAAGACATCCAGAATGTCCACCATCATTGAACAGCAGCAGAAGAAGAAAGCAGCATTTTGCAGGATTGCTTGAAGTCCTCTCCTCAAACCATAGAGTTATTCATGAGGAGTAAAACCGCAATGATGTCATGTTACAAATTGACGGAGCCAATACAACAGCTGTTGTGTAAACATGCAGACATCAGGTGCACATCTACAAACCAAATAAGGTCGAGAGCAGGTCAACAAAGACAAAGTAGATGAGGATGTCCAAGTACTAATGTGTGCTCTTACCAAACTACAAACTACAAACTGCTTTTGTACAGAAGTATTGTCCAAACATTGGCCTGAAATTCATTTAACTGGATTACACTTGACTAATTCTGCTCCAAAGAATTTAGGGCTGGACATAAGAGCAGACCAACGCCTCCTTAAACACTCACTCACTCACTCACTCACTCACTCACTCACCTTATGCTCTCCCTCAGCGTGTCCCGGCCCTCTGGGTATCCATATAAACTATCCACAAAGTCCGAAACGGCGAAATCAAAGTCCTCGGCCGTGACGCCGTCTTCCGAGTCCACGATGCCCTCCACGAACTTCACGCCCTCCCCCTGATTGACCCCCAGCATCACGTCGTAGTTCAGAAACTCTCCCTGCTCCATCAGGATCTGGGGGTCATCCGGTATGACATCGCCGTCGATCACCGGCGCAAACGCCGTGTGGTACTTGGCCGGCGTCACGTTCTGCTCCACCAGCTCCCGGTAGCTCCGGCCCTGGAGGCAGGCCACCAGTTGGGTGCTGTCGTCGATGCCGCACCCCACCCGCTCGCCAAGCTGCCGGGCGTACTTGCTCGGCTGGTAGTTGACGGCCCAACTGGCCAGAGCACTGCCGCTCTGGATGATGGCTCTGTGGAACAGGTCTGCACGGAACACATGCGCATGAGCACCGACGGGGGCGGGTCAAAGCGCTGAGGCACATACACGCACACATTTACGGAGGCGCATGCACCCACACACGTATGCATGAGCGCGCGATGCATATAAGTGCACACTTGAAGGAGCGCACACGCGACGTTTCTAAACAGATGCAGAACAAACAATCCCACCATGTGAGAATGTTTTATTCAGGAGGGCCCCCGGTTAGAGCAGCAGGTTCGGGAAGGCGAGGGTTAAAAGATTGAACAATTACAGCTCCGAGCAATGCGAGTCACACCAGGGCGGCTCTGTACGAGTCAGGGGAGTCGGAGACTTATTCGGGCCTTTAAACAAAGTGTCCCTCCGCCGGGGACCAGGAGAAGTTTCGCGATCCCACCCGCTGCTCCCGTTCCCGGCCACATGTAAACGAGTGTGTCGGTGAGTTTCCCCCCGTTTACCTTCAGAATAGTGAGACAACGTGAGGAGGCTGACGCAGGAGGCTCCGGCCCCGGAGCCGAACACAGTGACCCGGCCGGGGTCTCCCCCGAAGGCGGCGATGTTCTCCTTCACCCAGCGCAGAGCCTGGATCTGATCCAGCAGCCCGTAGTTCCCTTTAGCCGCCTGGTCTCCGGTACTGAGAAAACCTGCCGGTGTTAAAGGAGGAGGGATGCTGTCAATACACATGTGTCAGAACACTACCACTTTCCACCACAGTAATATTTCTACATTTTCAAATTCAACACAAAGTTTTTAAACTCATGACCACTCCATTTTTGAGCTTACACCACTTGGTTTAACTTCATTCATACTCATAGCACTTCATTCTTGACTTAGACCTTGTAACCAATGCAAACCACTTCATTTGAACTGCACCATGTCGCGTGTTAACTCATGCCACTGAATTTTCTACCTTGAGTTCACTTACAGGACTTCACTTTATCATACAGCACTTAAACGTACCCCTCGTAACTAATGGATACAACTTAAAGTGAACATTACCACCAAATTCTTACCATGTAAGTTTTAACTTTCAACAACTCATTTGAACATGTACCATTTGTTTTTTATTATACCAATTCACGTTATCATTATTTTAATACATCCCACACAATCTTTACCTACTTCATTTTCACGTACGTGAGCCACCTGTTTTTGTTTACTATTTAAATATAGCTTTTTATCATGAACTCGTTTATAAGTTGAACTATTTGAAGGACACTATATTTTATTATCATGATGATTATTTTTATCTGATGTTCTGAAAGAATAACTAGGTCTTGCTGTGCAGTGTGATGATACGTACAAGCACATATGGATGGTGGATTGTTTGGACATGCTATCATGGCTTCCCCACTGTTATCATCAATTATGCATGAGCCTTATTCATCATATATTCAAAAAGTAAATGAATAAAAAAATATGTACCACCCCTGGAACTTGAATGGAACCGTCAGGGGAACATCCATATTCATGTACAAGAATATCAGCTTACACACATGCAGACGTCAACCCACACAAACATGCAGTTGCAAATCCAGCTCCCCCTTATTCCCTTTACTGCTGACTTTATTAAGTAAACACAAAGGATCCTAATGGCTCGCTCCAGTACAGTATATCTCATTACTGCAGAGAAGGGTTTTTCTTTGAACGTCGCGCTGGCCCTGAACACACCAGAGTATAATGGGCCCTTAAAGCAGCGTGTTTAAAATAATACATTTTCATCACTTATGTGCATTTTGTTATAAATCCCTGTCATGCCAAAAGAACATTAAATGGATATTATGTTAATTGGATTGTAATCACACTTTTAGCTTGCCTTTCAATATACTAGGAGACGTGCGCCTGCATACTGTAGTCAGATTTAGCTCAGTCTTTCTCCACAGTTTTGCGGTAACGTGCTCCAGTTCCGGCCGATGATAGAGAAATGACGGCGTATGTGGTTCTACCATGTGTTGCATGTGTGCTCTCACCTCATTCACACTCATGATGACAAGGGAGGAGAGGAAGACACTGGGTTTGAGAGGATGGAGGGATCATGGTGGTGATGATGATGATCATGTTGAGGGTGGAATGAAAACAGAGGGACAGGGAGACGAAATTAAGCCTGGAGGACAGTTTGGTGTTTCCACTTTCCTTTACCTCAAGGTCACAGTAGCATAGACCCGCCCCTTCCAACAGATGCAGATTCATGCCATCTTCCAAAATCAATATCTAATGAAAGCCTGGGTGCTTTTGAAAAAAAAGCAGTGGAGCGGGCAGCGTGGATCTCTTGAAATGAAATCAATAGTTTTATGTTGTTGAATCTTTTCACCGATTAACATGTTCCAGGCAGCTCCCGTCTGTTTTCAGAAAAAATCCATTTACTTAAAAGAACCATAAGTGGACGTTTCCCTGGGAGGATATTAAAAGGGCTTTGTGTGTTCAAATGAACTAATATCATTGATCTCCAACTGCACAAAAGATAGAGGGGGGTGGCAATATGAATGAATTGTTTAAGGGGAAACGGCAGCCAAATGTCCTGGGAATTGAAATGAAATAAAAAGAATAGATGAGCAACAGATGTTTTGTTTGACTAAAAATAGTCATTAACTACAGTATGCTGTGAACATCATATTATGTAAGATACATAAGATTTGACATCGCTTTCTAAACCTTAAGCAGTTGCTTTGCAATTGCACCACCAATCCACTAGTTGGTGTGATCAGTGGGGCACAACACAAGAGAGGCAGCCAGATATGAAACATTAGGAGGAAGGTGTCTGTGAATCAGTGGGTATGTTTTCCATTTTCCTCAGTTACCCGGTGCCATGAGGTTCCATCCACCCTATACTCCACTTCGGTTTCTATAGATTACAGTTCATGTAAATCGAGCAGCGGTGCGAGAAGAAGACGTAAGTGCACATGCTCTACGGACCGTACAACACGGACGTGCAAATGCAGAATGACTTTTCTGTGCCTCATACGCCAGTGAGCAGATTTATTGGAGAGAGGATCCCGTCTGCGACACTGTGTATACGTAGTTCTTATAAAACATCTATGACTGCCATTCGTAGTTACATCCCCCCACGCTGAGACCCCTCCACAGAGATGACAGCTTTAGGTATACGATTAAACCACAAATGTAGAACACATTTTCTCAATGGTTTTTTTGAATCGAGTGTTTTCTTCACAAAATGGTTTGAACGTTTGACACGAGCCGTGAGGACATGAGTGAATCTCACACCTGTGTGGTCGATGTGATATGTAATATATTCTCACAGAATGTTTCCTCGGTGTAGCAGGCTGCGGTCACACACGTTTCCGTTAGCTCTCGCATGCTCCTGCACCACACTTGGAATGAATACAAACACAATCACAGCCACAAAAAGCTTAATGCTATTATTCTATGATACTCTATTCATTTGGCCTGTGAGTCGCACATGGATGTCTAAAATTAGAAAAACCACAGGGAAACAGATTTTTCCCTGTTCAGAGAGCAATGAGTCAGAGACCCATGGAGGTATAAAAAAAAAAGAGGATCAGATTAGAGCTGATGCTAGTAGTGGAAATAAATGGCTTCAGGGGGTTTATTCTCACTAGGGACACCCATTTGGAACATGTTTTCACTTGACGATAAAAAGATACATGGATAAATAAAAATAATAATAAATGTTCTCCGGGTAAAAAAAAAGAAAAAAGTCAACTCTCTAACAGTTTTCGCATTTTCTACTTCAATGAAGGAATAAACAATCCAGATGGTGACTTAAAAAAAAAAAAAAAGATATCTCATTCCCGGTAACAAATAGTGGTTGTTATCACAAATGAAATTAGGCAATTGCAGAAAAGGAGATTTAACCTTGAGGTGAGAACCGATGGCGAGGAAAACTTAAGTTAAAAGTAATTGATTTTATAATGAGTACATTGCCTGAAAGAAATACGTGTTCTTACTCATAAATGAGAATTGATAAAAAGCTGACTGAAATCACAGCAATGAATGTGGCTTGTACAATGGGTGTTATCATTATAGCCCTAGAGTGAGTCTTTAGCTCCAGCATGCAACTTCATCAGTAGAGGTCACCAAATGCTACAGTCTGCACCTTTAAACACTCGCCTGTGAATGTGAGCAATACTTGAGCATGAGTTTGTGTCAGAGCCGTTTATCCATTTTGGATATTTGGGGATCTGGGACGAATTAATAAAAGAAAATCAGATTTTTTTCTCAGTGAATGTAAAATCATAATTTGAAAGCAGACTTTCATTTGGGTTTCTCTCTGACTGCTTATTACCAGCAGAAAATCACATAGCTCAAAAGGACTCCACACCTCTTCTCTGTGCTAAAGCGGTGAATGAGTGTGATGTCAATACATTATTGAACCATTGTATTGCTATTCATCGTTATTGATGAAAATTATATAGCAATAATTGTAACCCTCCTTTTATTGCCCGGCCCTACGTCTCCACATCTTCATCCCACGGCCCCTCCTTTTGAATATTGCGCCCGATCCATCAAACCGCTTCAGCTCCAACCTCTTTCAATTGCAAACTACTCATGTCAGCGTTCCGTCTCGTCCCTTTAATTAAGAAAATAACGATACAGTGAAGGCAGATGATATCACAGAGATGTTATCGGGTTATCCACAGAACCTTGGCAGTAATTGGATTTCTATTGTCCCAGTTCAAAGTGTGGAGTGTGCTGCTCAGATGCAACTGGACTGATTCTTGTCTACCTCTTTCATGACCCGTGAACAGCCACAAAAGATGCACTCGAAATTAAAGGTGCGGTCTGTGGGATCTAGCTGTGATGTTGCGCGTCAACACTGAGTGCCCCTTTCCTGCCGGTGCAAAATCTGGCAGTGCAATATGGCGGCGACCCCCGGTCCCCCGGGACACAGGTCTGATGAATGGGCCTATTCCAGATCGATGAAAACGGCAATTCATGCATTCGGATGAACGCACACTCACGAAAACATCCGATTGTATGTTTTCTGCGTCCATTTCTACCAGAGAAACGGAAATCAGTCCCCCTGAATCCTGCACGCCGAGCCTGTCTCGCGCGAGTACGACTCCGCCCACACTGACCGTTCGTACGAGCACATCACGACACACAGTGCGCAGCGCACGCAGCGGAGGAAGTAGATGTATCATTTTACCCAGTACTCCCAGGCGGTAGTTGAGTGTAATGACAATGACGTTGCCGTAGCTCGCCAGCACGCTGCCGTCCATCATGTTGCCAGTGCCCTCGGTGTATGAGCCGCCATGGACATAGACCATAACAGGCCGCTGACCCCCCTCCTCATGGATGTCTGAGAGAGAGAGAGAGAGAGGGAGAGAGAGAGGGAGAGAGGGGGAGAGAGGGAGAGAGAGATGGAGGATGACTGACCGCTGCCTTATCTCTCCATTCTGCCTGCCGGCTGACTTGATGTGTGTGAGCACAAATCCATTTTTATGTATCTCTACCTTTGATCAGCGTGTGGGCTTGTACATAGGAAAGCAGGAATGAGCTTGTTTCCATTGGTGTGTATGGGTGGCAGGGGGGGGGCGGCGGCGGGTGGGGGGGGGGGGGGGGGGGGGGGGGGGGGGGGGGGGGGGGGGGGGGGGGGGGGCGGCATTCATGTATGCAGAGTGTGATGATGGTTTTACCATTGTACATTTTCTGATTCAGCCTCATCAGTGCAACACCTTGGACTTGTAATGGGAGCCATTAAGTTCTGGTGAAGGGCTCACTAGGGAATGCTCTGTGGGAATGAGTGTCCTTACAGAGATACAAATACAAACGTGTGTGTGTGTGTGTGTGTGTGTGTGTGTGTGGTTGCATGCATGTGTATGAGCCCATACGTATGCATGAGTGGGTCTGTGTCCTTCCCACTTTCCTCCACAAGTAGAAACGTTAACCCCTTGGCGACTGGCGCAGGTGTCTGCATATTAAGCGTCAGTTTGACCAGTGGCGCACACACAGGGGGCGGAGGGGTGAGGGTGAGTGACATGCCCCCAATCATTTGAATTATTATCTTTATCCAGCTTATTCTCAACTCTCCCGCCAAGTTGCTTCTGCTTTTCCTCCTTTTCCTTTGGCTGAAACGAACGAAGCAAAATCTGAACATGTATGATTATTTATTCCCTTCTGCCCACGACGGCGTTCGCATACTGATGTGCTGTGAGGCAGAGCCGCTGGCCTTCGTGCCCCGACACACAAAATGAGTGTGAACCTAAAACGGCCCACTTGTAAAACAGAACACGTGACCCAGATATCACAGAACAAACGTGGACATTTGTTCTCAGCAAACGTGGCGTTCTCAGAAAGGTGCGACCGGGATGTGAACCTGCATCGGACGATGTGGTCAATATTAAAGTTGACCCGGATGGCACAAAGCAAACATGGGTCGACGTTGACACCTTGAGTCAACATCCGGTGCTGCGGTGGCGTATTTGCAGTGTAATGGTTCTCCGGATGTGGGCCGACACATTTCGAATGCAAAGCGAGTCTGTGTGGGAGAGCAGATCCCAGGTTCACTCACCTTCCTCGGTGGGCACGTAGATATTGAGGTAGAGGCAATCCTCGCTCTGGTGGGTGAGGTACGTCGCTGCTATATCCAAGTTAGCCGTGAGCCAGGAGGGCATCATATCCCCCAGCATGCTCCGCTCGTCCAGCGACTGCGGGCACACGGGCGCAAACTGCGTCACGTTCCGTATTCCGGGCCAGGGCAACGGGGGCTCAGGTGGCTGGAATCGCCGGTCCCCCGTCGGGGGCCTGGCGTACGGTACTCCCAGATACTGGATGACGGGCCCCAGGAGGTCTGAGGGCAGCGGGGTCAGCATGCCGCGGATACGGCCCTGCGCCGTGGAGATGACGGGCACGGTCTGCTGCGCCCACGCCGGGTAGAAGGAGAGCGAGAGGCCAAAGGGGAGGAGCAGGGATAGGAACCCGAATGGTGACGGTGAGGGGGGGGGAGTTCTCCTGGTCCTTGGATCAGACATGATGTCGTGTTGAAAAGAAGCTGGGAGGAGACAGATGTTGAGCAGGGCAGGGGGGCAGGGGGCAGGGGGGGGGTGGGGGGGGCCGAGGGGACGGGGAGAGGGGAGCGGATGGGGGGGTTGGGGGGGGGGGGCACGGGAGGACGAGGGTTACCTTCAGAGGTATCCAACACTCAGACACAGCTGCCGCTCAGCTCGGCCCATAGCACACACATCAACACAGTCCAGGTTGTTGCAAGTCCTCTTGTTCCCCGTGTGTGTGTGTGTGTGTGTGTCTGTCGATGAATGTGTGTGTGTCTGTCGATGAATGTGTGCTCATGTGTGTGTGTGTGTGTCGACGAACGTGTGTTTATGTGTGTGAGTTGGTGATTCAGAGCCTTTGAGTATGTGGTGACTCAGTCAGTGAGTCCCTTGAATACGTGTCTGTATGTGCGGAGCTGTTTAGGCGAGTGTGTACATCCTTGACTGGCAATTCGAGTGTGTGTGTGTCTGTGTGTGTGTGTGTGTGTGTGTGTGTGTGTGTGTGAGTGAGAGAGAGAGACAGTCTCTCGTTATGTAAACAGTAGCATCACTGTTCCTCTGTCACTCTCTCCTTCCGGTCAACCCCATAACAAGCCCGAACTGCCTCCTGGAGAAGAGGGAGAGGAGGAGGAGGAGGAGGAGGAGGAGGAGGCAGAGGGATGGAAAGAGATTTAATTAGTCGTCATTAGAATTATCACAGTGTAACATGAATTAAAACACACACACACACACACACACACAAGGGAGGGATGCACATGACATTAGAGCAAATAGGCTGTGCTACCTCGATGCTGTGCACGTTAAAAATAGATATGGGAGCGATAGATCGGGCAAACAAGATGTTGTCCGCTCAGCTTCACTCGGTGCTGGACTGTCAGGGGCTGCTGTGACACAGGACAGCCCTGCGCTTGTGCATGTGTCTGTGCATATGTGTCTATTTTTTAAAGCGCTGACATATGTCCCATCCTCACTACACACACACACACACACACACACACACACACACACAGTTGTTTGTCAGATCACAGAAGCACCCTGGGTGAGGTTGCAGCGGGTGAGGTTGGAGAGGGCGGAGAGTCACGTCTCATGCTTAATTAAACCCTGAATACACTGTGGGGCTCCTGACCTGCATGTAGCATAAGGTGGGACGCCTGTGACACACACACACACACACACACACACACACACACACACACACACACACACACACACGCAATTACTATTCTCTAGCTACGCCCCACATACAAGCACACACACCTTCATTACATCTTTTAATAAAAGACACACATACAGCTTCTCTCTCTCTCTCTCTCTCTCTCTCTCTCTCTCTCTCCCTCCCCTTGCTCTCTGTCTCTTGCAAAGATGCAGACACACACACTTTCTTGATCTCACCCACACACACACACACACACACACACACACACACACACACACATGCACAGCTGCTCTCCAGCCGACACTGCTATCTCTCTCTTAGAGCCTTAGGGCAGAATATTAACACACACACTCACACATTCACACACACACTAGAGAGAGAGAAAGAGAAGGAGGGAGCAACATAAATTTCCTTGTAATGTGACACACACACACACACACACACACACACACACACACACACACACACACACACACACACACATGCAAAGAGAAACAGGGAGAGGACACAGAAAGAGACAGAGAGAGAGAGAGAGAGAGCAACCTCAATTTGCTTGTAATGACACGCACACGCGCACACATACACACACACACACACACACAAGAGAGAGAGAGAGACAGAGAGAGAGAGAGACCACATGCAAAGAGAAACAGGGAGAGGACAGAGAGAGACAGAGAGAGAGAGAGAGAGAGAGAGAGCAACCTCAATTTGCCATTAATGACACGCACACGCGCACACACACACACACACACACACACACACACACACACACACACACACACACACACACACACACACAGGGGT